>JAPQWV010000865.1:0-188878 GCA_027422505.1 Craterostigma plantagineum
TCTATTCCTTTAGAGTTTGTGGCGCCCCGCCAGCTACTGACCATTTCTTAACTTACATGGCTAATGTCAATATAAAATAAATAATACGCGAAAACGTGGGTAAAATTTTTCCTTTTATATAAAGGAATCCGTTCTGTACAAGTCAAGATATCGCTCCCAATCTATTTACATAGGATGGTTTCATAATGGAAACAAAAGGAATCCTAACTTCCGTCCCACGGGTCGCATTTATGTACACACCACCCTCAAAAGTCACTGGAAGCTTCAAGAGATAGCCTTGCCGTCGTAAGCGATCACGTACCGTGGTCGCGCGTACCTACAACACATAAAATATGGGATGAGCTATAAAGCTCCGTAAGTAGGAATGATGCATGCCGTGCACGTGTTTCATTTGCAAAGGCATCCGCGCCAATGCATTCAGACCCTAATAGGATCAAACCAAATCTCATATCTCTCAGGGCGCTCGACTGACTTACTATGCACCATTTTCAGAGCTCAAATCCAATAAGGACAATTGGTCCAGCAATCCACAAAGGGTGACGAACCAAAAAATACCAGTCATGCATTTCGGCCCAATTCGCATTGGGTGTATGACGACCCGCCATTCGGCCCAATGGGTACTTGCTGTTCCACGGACGCTCACGCTGGTAGCCCACTTCGGGGTCGCCAACACCAGAGATACCCTCGGTGTCGCTGCCACCCTCGAATCGCCTCCTCCAGGCCGCACCTACCGCAATTCAGGGCATTCTGCCCAAATAATAAAAATATATCCGACGACGTACCGGGTCGTGATGGTGTCACAGAAGCAGTCCTGACTCAACTGTGAGTCGACATCAGATGCCTATATTGGCAAATATCCATCGCTTTCAAGCGACATTATACCATGCCTACGCTCGTCTCACAATTCTCGTGCATGCCGTGTATGCATGTGTTCATGCTCATGTGAACAGTACAGAAATTCATACTATAGCAAATAATTCATGTAATCTCATGTAAGCAAATAGCCACGTAATAATACACATTCATACAAACAACTTATGTGGTGTAGTTGAAATTCCCACTTACCTGGTATCCTTAGTTATTAGCTTATCGTACTGTAAGTTGTTAACCTTCGAACCCTAAATATAGAAACATATAAAATTAGGGTTTGTTAGTCTAGTTATAATTTCATGAAATTGGCTTAATTGGAAAACCCTAGTTTCGACCTCTATAACTTCCGAAACCCTAAAATTTAGAAATTAATATAAACTGAGAAATATTATTTCAGAGATAGATCTCGAATTTATGTTATTAGGGGATCTCGGTATATATATATATATATATATATGATTTCGATATTAGATCACACAAGGCTTCGAGATAGATATCGATATCAATATTCAAAATGGATCTCGAGATGTATGTTGATAATATAATTAAAATGTCGACATGTATCTTGATTTGAATCTCGATATCTTCAAGACAAATCTCGGTATATGACATGAATTGATTTTGATATTGTACTAAAGATGTCGAGCTGTATTCATAAGATTTCGAAATAAAATTTCGAAGATGGATCTTGATATGACTTAGATATAAATCCCGAAGTGAATTAAACATGAATCTCGAATTCACCTAAAACTAAACTCGACATGGATATTTAGAATGAATGACGTGTTTTACACAGCATGTCGAGATGTCTATTGAGCTCCTACCTAAAATGTCGAGATATATATTAATATTATACTTAAGATGTCGAGGTATCATACACAAGGTTTCGAGATTTAAATCAATCTATGGTTTCGAAATGTGTTTCGACCTTTTCTTTCGACATTCTTAAACTCTCAAATCTCGACATCATCCCTATACAACAATTATGGCTTCGAGATTTATCAAGATGGGAATCTTATTACCTGATATCTAGACCTTTCGATCTCAAACTCTATCTTTCTCATAATAGTCTAAGTATCATATGAACCTCAATTATTCTTAGCCCTAAGATTCGTATAACACTAGCATATAATGGTTTTGTACTTTCCAATCCTTAGATTATGATATTATGTAAATAAGTCGTAACAGCATAACAAGAACTTCATTAAAGCTTCATAAACGTGATTATTAGATTCCAATATCCTCAAAACCCTAAAAATAGATCAATATAGATGTAAATTAGCTATGGATAGAAATATACCTCTTCTTTAGCTTGTGCTTGGTTTGATCAATTTTCTTGGATCCTCCTTTTCCCTTACCTCGTCAACTTCTATTGTGATATGAATAATCACATTCCTTATTTTAATCATATTTTGCGTGTGGAATTGTCCAAATGACGTCCACTCTTAGTTGATACTTATCTAGGTTATGTAATGAATATTATTTTATTGTTGTTTTAAGTTCCCTCGTGACTAAGTTACCAAAATTTATCTTATTAGTGTCTTCTTTCGAGTTCCTATCTCTCTCGATCTCGATTCATATTGATGACGTGAGCAACTCTCGATCAAAGTCAAGGATTTCGAGCCTCATAAATTTCGAGTCTTTAAAATTTCGAGCTTTAAATATTCGAGTTTCATGAATTTCGGTTCTTAAGAATTTCGAGACTCAAAGATCTTGAAATTTCTAGTTTCGAAACCCTAATGTATCAAAATTTCTATCTAGTCTTTTCGAAATCTATTCCTACTCATTTGTGTTCCTTAAAATGTGGTAACAACACTTAATTATACTAAATTAAATTTTCTAAGTTAGCATGTTATGTACTAGAAACCCTTAAAATCAATAACTAACCTAACCTAAATTAAATTAATTCTTCTAATTTCTAATTCATATATGTCATGTTAGCATATAACGTGAAATCATTTAAGCACATAAAAATCACAAAACAGGTCTCATGCAGTCACGTAAGTCATATAATAAGTATGCTTATTTATCGGCCGGCTTACTTACGGGACTCGGGTATTACAGAGTTTCTACTTCACTCCTTAGACTCATAATCTCTAGGTCAGCTTGGTGTTTCTATTGGAAAATAAGTCTGCTTCATAATATCGTTCACTAGAGCTTCAAGATCATAGTCACTTATTATTCCATTTATGCATACTTTCCAAATATACGTTACAATGATATCATGACGGTGGAATCAATGATCACAGTGGTATCACAAGTCACGTTGTGATGGAATCACAGTGCCAAAGTGCAATTCACACATATATAAGTACATGGTACATACACATTTCGAATTGCTAAATTTGTAGTGCCTATCTCATCTTAAGCACATGGAATCTTCAAAATTCAAATACAGTGCCAGACCAAAAAACGTCAATAACTATAAAAGCTTTAAAATTAAAAAAGTAAACATATACAGAAATCTATATCTATTATGAATTACTAAAGTCATGTGGATGTTATTATTTAGAATGGTGGTTAAATTTAGAATGGAGGTCGAGAAAGTTAGATGTAAATGTTTTATTATTAAGAACAGTAGATGAAATTATTTTGTGGTTGATGTAATATTTTATTTTATGGATGTAATTTGAAAAGTTTGTGTATAAATAGGTGATTTGGGATGTGTAGAAATGTATTGAGAACTATTGAATAAAAGATGTTATTTATCTCTCTAATTATCTCCACTACAAAAAAAAAAAACAAAATGCGTTTACCGACTATATTTACCAACAACAGACGTCGTAGTCGATAAAATAATAACATACCGACTACAATTTAAGAATTGTGACGGTGTCTCGTAGTCGCAATTCAGACTGAAAAGTGGTCGCAAACACACTAGTGTAGTCGCTGGGTCTCTTGCCGACTTCCTTTTCGACTACTATGTGTAGTCAGAATTTTCGACGACAAGTCTTCATCGCTAAGGATATATAATTAGTCGCTAGGTTTCACTTACCAACTAATATTTTCGGGGAAAATTGTAGTCGCTAATATTTTGACCTAACACGCGCTGCTCGCCGTTTCCTCATTTCCAAATCTCACCTCATCTCCCTTCTTTCTCCCTTACGACGCCTCCGTTGCCGCTGCAACCTGTCGTGCCCGCCTCCTCGCCGCGCCACCTCCTCGCGATAGCCCTAGCCGCGCCACGTCAGATCCGCGCCGCCCCCTCCTCGTCGCGCCTCATCCTCGCCGCTCCACGTCCTTGCCGCGGCCGCTTCCTCGGAGCCCCCAGATCCTCGCCGCGCCACCCAGCCGTCGCCCAGCCTCGCTGCTCTGCGCTGCCCAGCCCTCGCCACAGCCCTAGCTACGCCACCAGTCTCGACATCCACCACCGCTCCGCCCTGTCGTGCCGCCCAGCCCTCGCACTAGCCGAGATCCACTCCGCGCTGCCAAGCCACACTACTCCGTGCTCCGCCCCTGCCTGCCGCACTCATTCATTAAGATGCTATTTTATTTATTTAACTTGGGTTTGACTCGATTGATTAATTGATTTTGTCCGCATTTATGATTGGTCTTACCGATCATGTAGGTTAATTGCTAGATATGTTGTTGATTAATCGCAGCCGTACGTATTAGTCGTCATGATAAATAAGATGTTAATATTAAATATCTCTATTTATTGGTTTTGTTGTGCAGTTGTCCCAATGAATTCGTAGAGACAATGGATGTATCAATGGGACGGAAATTGGTTAAAACATGTTAGTCCCTATTCTATCCAACTATCTATCAAAGAACGATTTTACCACGATTTGTGAATGGGAATAGGCGATTCAACGTGGGGTGCGTGTGTGTATATGAAGGTTAGGGCTTCACAAAAATTCTCTCTCTATTATTTCACACACAAGACACACCTAACTATATGTTATGGGTTTAGTATTTATACCACAAGTTGGTATATAACACTTGAGCCCTCGTAAGCTCATTACAAGAATAGTATCACTGGGCTCTAAAACATTAAAGCCCAGTTCACTTAAATTAATTACAAGATTAAGATAACCTAATTTAATTGAAGAAAATAAAATAATTCTAACAATCTCCCCATTTGTGTTCAATTTGCAATTTAGCGCCTGTCATCTTGGTCTTGTAATTGTCCTGAGTTCTCAAAGAACACGTATCAAAGTATGCGGTGGAAGCATGTGCGTGCGTGTTCTTCTTCAATCTCCTCCACCTTTATCTTGTCTTGTGACATCTTCTTTAGGAGATCCAAGCCCACCGTGTTCTGAACTCTCTTCTTGAAGCTGCTTGCTGGATCATCTCTTTGTATTCGATCTCTCCCTTCAATATTACAACTCCCCCTACATTTGGTCAACCTTGAGTTGGGATTGAGGAGTTCTCTTTAAATTTGGAGAGGCGTAACGGAGGCGGATTTTCTCTTCTTGTGTTCCAGCTCTCCATTCGATAGTCGTGACTCCCCCTATATTTGTTGATCCTTGTTGGGATTGGGGATTCTCTTTAAATGGGGAGAACTGTACACGAGGCGTCAACTTTGATCTTTGAAGTCTTTGGTGTTTGCTTGATTATCTGACGGTGCTTGAAATTTAGTATTTTCTAACCTATCTTGCACTTTCGTCGTAGTATTGCTCCTATTTTGCTTTACTGCTACTCCCCCTCATAATGATCGAGTTGGGAAGATCGTCGCGGACTTTCGTTGACTTTCGTTGGACCCCTATAGCACATAGGACTCACGTGCAGTTGACTTCCGTTGACATTCTCTCCTTCCAAGGTGATTTTGAATCTTGGCTTGCGCGCTTGTTTTCAGTGCTCGTCTACTGCTGTCTCCGACCGACTCCCACGGTGCAGGCCGGCCGGTAGGTGCTTGCAGAGTCACTACTCAGGGCCGACGGGATTTGGGGGTTTTTGTTCAGTTTGTGCTGAAATTAAAGGTTAGGGTTTACAGGATATCTACTGTTTCATTGGGATGTCTTCTGCTTTGGATGGATCGGTGGCTGCTGATCGGAGGTTTATTGACACGGAGTTGGCGACAGCGGCTGGGGTAGCTCACGGATTATCATCGGCAACCACAGACGTCGCGGCGCCTGCATTTTTGCGCGATCGATCTGTCTTGGATCGTGGGACTGGATCACGACCTAATGATCCGATATCGCCTGGCGACACGATGAACGGGGCTGTTTCTGATCAGGTGACTACTACAGTGGCGATACTGGATGTTATAGTGCTGAAGACGGCGTATCCGGCCTTCGGGGATTGCTTCGATGAGGTCCGATTTCTTGACCTAATCGGCCGTGTGCATGGGCCGAATCAGCTAGGATTGCCTGGCGCTTCTGCTGCTATGTCGGCGAAGGTAGGGGTCGTCTCTGACACGACTAACCAGTGAGGGTCACTGCGATGCTTTGGGGGTGGGCCTCCCCCGCTCAATGGAATTCTGAAGAACACCACGCGACCATCCCGACGTATTCCATGGGCACAACCAGCGACACCTCCGCCGCGAGAGCTGACGGCCCGGCGCTGCCTGGATATGGGATTGACAGATGCTGATGATCAGGTGGATGAAGAAATGGTTGTTAATTTCGCTGGACAGATCTGATCCAACATGAGGCTTCAACACAAATGGCTAGGGTTTTTGATTTGAGGCAGATCATAGGCCCTGAGAGGGAGCACACCGTCGTGATGTCTGACCAACCCAATGTCGAGACAAACCTTCAAGATCACCAGGCAGTTGATTCGGTGCCGAAACACATGCCTGGCCCGTCGTTTGCCTCGGTGGTGCAGGGGCAGCAATAGGCACCTACATGAATGCTGAGATGTCAACACTGCCTGGTCTTATCGTTCAAACCTCAGTCACGGGTGGAGGGTTCCATTCTAGTGGTGGCCCCATCGTGGGGGGTTGTTAAGAAAGGGCTACCACGGTGGGCGAACACATAGGTCGGGTACTCGGGAAGAAGCCATACTAGAGGTCCAGGCCACCACTGATGGATTTTTCAAGTTTCGGTTTGAATCAGATATGGCGATGACAGCGGTTCTTGAAGGGGGTCCGTGGTTGATGCAAGTGCTGTGGGTCGACCGTTCTTTGCCGACGGGATAACAGCCCGGGGAGACCGGATTGACTATGCGCGTGTCTGCATGATGAAAACTCTTGATACCCTATTCGTAGAGCTCCTCTATATTTGGATGCCACGTCCTGATGGCGGGACAACAAGTGATGTGTCAGTGCGGGTGTAGTATGAGTGGCGCCCGTGGCAATGTGGGGACTGCTCGACTTGGGCTCACTCAGCAGCTCAATGCCCCAAACGCGTTCCGCGAGTCATATCGCAAAAGCCACGTCCAATCACACCACATGGAAGCACAAATCCACAACAGTTTACTAAGGGGGGAGGATGTTGCCAGGGACCATATGTGTCACCGCCCGAGGCCGAGCAGATCATGGGGCCGTGAAACTACGACTGAATGGCTCCAAGTGGGTGCTAAAGGCAAGGCGGTGATGGTCGCCCCACAGCCGACACAACCGACATTGCCGATAATGCCTACGCATCCACGGGGGGGGGGGGGGGATCACCGGGAGCGAGCTCCTCGTGCGGGCCGTATCTTCCCCGGCGCACGATGGACTCTGCCCAATCGGATCGTAATTCATTTGCTATACTTCGTGGGTTGGAGGACGACAGTATTGAGACCACTCTTACTATGGGCCCTAAAGCAGATGCAACCCATCAATGCAGGTGGGGTCGTGGAACGTCCGTGGTCTGAACAGGCAAGACCACAGAAGTGCGGTGGTGGAGTGGATGGGTCAGACTAGTTTGCGACTTGTGGGCCTTCTTGAGACGCGGGTTTCTGTTGCGAATGCGTCTCGAATCTCGGAGTGTATTAGGCCACCCTGGACGGGGTTTTTCGATTATGATGATGGTCCAGACACCCGTCTATGGGTGGGTTGGGATCCGTCTTGGCTTTGGGTCACTATTGTCACGAAGTCCAGCCAGGCAGTTCACTATCAGGTGGAGCTGCTTGGTACGGGTGAGATGGTCTTTGTCACCTTTCTTTACGGGAATTCTAGACGTGAGGATCGTCGTTCTCCGTGGGAGGAGCTGATACAATTCTCAGCTTTACGTGTGGATGACGCATGGCTGGTGGCTGGAGATTTCAACACCATCTTTCATTTGGGCGAGTGTCAGGTAGGAGTGCCAAACTCCCTTGATATGGCTGATTTTCGTGATTGCTTAGTACAGGCGGATCTACTATCTTTCCATCTACGGGCCAGGAATTCACTTGGTATAATCAGCAGCGGGCGATGGCGGGTATTTGGCGCAGATTGGAACGCATGTTAGGGAATCCCCAATGGTTTGTCAGGTGTCCAGATGCTTATTATCGATGTCAGCTCCCAGCCACGTCCGATCACTCGCCACTTTCCTTAGGGGCTATGGAGACTCTGCCAAAAGGCCGAAGTTTTCGTTTCGAGAATTTTCTTACTAACGAGCCAGCTTTCTTGGAGCAGGTCCATCGAGTCTGGGTTCCTCTGTGGTGGGTTTCCCCATGTATGTGATGATGAGTAGGCTGAAGCGGCTTAAGCCTATTTTCAACCATATGAGGCGGGCTAAAGGGGATCTGGCAGCTAATGTCGCAGAGGCTATGCGATTCTTGGGGATCGTTCAAGACTTTGCGGCACGATATCCACTGGAGGGCCTATTTCATGACCTTGAGCGCCAATGTCATCTGCTATATGCACGAGCTGTGGAAGTTGAACACACGGCCTTTTCCCAATGCGCTAAGTTGGCATGGCTTAAGGATGGAGATCAAGCTCGGCCTACTTCTTCAGGAAGGTAGCACTACGTCAGGCAACCAACCGTATATTATCTCTGGAAGGTGTGAGTGGGGTTCTATTGGATACGCTGGAAACAGTGGTGGGGGGGCTACTGAATTTTTACCACCGAGGGCCTCTCCCGTCACAAGGACCGAGGTGCAGGGATCCATAAAGCGCACGCTTTCCCCAATGGCGGCTTTAGACATGGTCCGCCCGGTTGATGCGCACGAGGTACGCCAGGCACTGTGCTCTATGGGGGATGAGAAGGCAGCTGGACCAGATGGCTATACCACTGCCTTTTTCAAGGCTGCGTGGGATGTGTTGGGATCTGACATTACTACGGCGGTTCAGGACTTTTTCGTGACTGGACGCCTCTTGATGAGCCTTAACAGTATCCTTATCACGTTGATCCCTAAATGTCAATCGCCAAGGGGAGCAACGGATTTTCGGCCGATTTCTTGCTGCAATGGCCTCTACAAAGTCATTTCGAAGATTTTAGTGAATAGGCTGAACACATCACTTGGCGCTCTGCTACGACGGTCATTCCTGGAAGGCGGATCAGCGATAATATACTTATGGTGCAGGAGCTATGCTTGGGATATACGAGCAAGGGTCGGCCACCTAGAGCTATGCTCAAGGTCGACCTCGCCAAGGCCTATGACAAGGTCGAATGGAGCTTTGTACTTGCCACGCTTCAGGCCATGGGTTTCCACCCAACCTTATCGGATGGATTCGATCCTTCTTGACTACCCCGACGTTCTCAATCAACTCTAACGGCCGCTCGGTGTGGTTCTTTGCTGGTGTAATACCCGTAAAATTTATACAGGACTTTGATGTAATTACTTATGTGATTTTGTGAATTAGGAAGTCTAATAAAGAAACCCTAATCGCATAACAAATATATAAATTCTTATGGTTTGAATCAATTTCGAAATATGAGGAGTTAAATAAAAGTAATGGTACTACAAGATATAAGATTGGGCCATAATTAATTCAATAAATTCGAAATTAAAGCCCACAAGCCCATAAATATATGTATATATATAAATAAATAAATAAAATAAAATAAGATAACTATGAGATTTCTTAAATCCTAAGGTAAGAACCGTTAAGTTACCAAGATGTCTAATCAATGTCAACTTTCGAAAATTATATTTATTGTATATCCTTACCTTGTGACTTAAAAACAAACGTTAATACAAACAAAGAGGAGCAAGAAAACGAAAGAAGCTCAATTACATTCAACAACTCGAAACCCTAACTGAGGTAAATTCTTGAACTTAATATATAATTAGGCCATTTCAACGGTGATAAACGAATTTCATGACTAGGTAATGACTATAGCTTCGTGGGATATCATATCTAGAAGACTTGGAATCTCTGAAATTTAGTATACGGTCATGATTATTTGGTTAAAGAGAGAGATGAGCTTTAACAATCTTTGGTTTTCTGTTCTTTTGAAACATAAGTAGTAGGATGTATCTTTCCTGGAAGTAGGATGACTTTTGCAAGGTAATTATAATAGTAAGTTAGTTTAGAAAACCCTAATTCTTTAAAATCGACTCATATTCGGTAAGCACCTAACGTGATGAAGTATTTACTGTGATGGATTTTGATATGTGATGGATTCGTGAGAATTAGATGTCGATATAGGATTGTATATGAATTAAAAGAAGATGTCGAAAGATATGTAATAGGAAGAATTCATTCAAGCTCGACATTTTGTATGTCTCGACATTTTAAGCTCGATATTTTATGTGCCTCGACATCTTGAGCTCGACAAAGAAATCTATCCGACATCTTAATAAATCTTGACAATAGACAAATAAGATCTCGGCACACTTAATAGTTCGATATGATTATATAAGTTTTTGTCTTTATCTTAAATAAGTTTTGAGTTGTCGAATGAAAGAATGTCGACATGTACCATGTTCTCGACATTTGAGGTACAAAGCAGATAGGTTTCAAGATGTTTAAATAGCTCTCGACATTTTGTTAGGATCTCGACATTATTAGTAGGTCTCGATATTGTTTAAAGGACTCGACATTTGTATTGGTAAGAAATCGAAGTTATAAAGCTTCGACATTTTGTAGAAATTAATCTCGACATTCATATGGTTTCGACATTTAGAAGGTCTCGACTTTTACATTCGACATTTGTATTCGATATTTTGGTAGGAATAGATCTCGACATTACTATTAAGGCTAGGTCTCGACATTTACATTTTTGAGGTCTCGACATTTCTTGCCCGAGATGTTTGATAACAATAGTAATAAATGTCGATAGGTTTCGATATTTAGATGTCTCGACCTTTTCAAGATTTCGATACTGTATTTCAGTTAATAAATTTACGGGATTTTAGAATTTTACTATTTCTAAGGTTTTCAATATTTTAGGGTTTATTTATTTTAGGAATATCATTATTTTAGGTTTTCATTAATTTTAGGGTTTTCTATAATTAGGGTTTGGGAACTTAAAAACTTATACAGTTTAGCAAATATACTGATATAATAATATTTATTTATTCAGAGAATCGACTTTAGGGATTCCATCAGACCCCTCGTTTAGCGATATCGGGAGGACAGTAGGTGGATCATCCATCTACGATACGTAAACACAAATGTGAATTTATGTGTTTCCATGTGATTCTGTGATTTACGTGACTTATATGATTTACGTGTTTATATGTTTTACGTACGTTTTATAAATCATGCTTTTATGAGATTTTGTGAATATGCATGCCATGTGCATATCACGTTAGGGCGAGATATGGTTGTACCGTAGGATGACGGTAAGGATATAAGATATTGACGTACGGGGTAGAATGAGATGTTTGTGATTGGTGACTCTTAGAGGAGTCGAGGTTGGGCTCACTGGACACCTGGCGGAGACAGACGTGATCGATCTGCCTACTCGGACGTGATCGATTCGAGGTGCATACCGCCGGATGGGATTTTTTTTATTAGTGCAGGAGATATACGACCTGGTAGGAGGCCATTGACGTGATCGATCAGTGCACTACCGGCGTAGCTCGCCGCGAGACTTGGGGGTGGCCTCCCAGTAGTCATTGCGCGCGGAGGTGTCGAGCCTAACCTAGGGCCCTGTGTTGTGTGAAATAGGAATGTGGGAAAAGAAAGAGTGTGCATTATATTATGTTGTGAGATATTGGGATTGGGGTTGAGTGCACATCTGCATACATGTATTTTATTGACCTACTGGGCAAATTGCTCAGTGTTTACGTGTTGTAGGTACTGAGTCCGACGCTGATACGCGTCGTGACTGAGGCGGCTGGTGGCGGTGCTCCACGGACTTTTGAGGGCTGTGCGGTACATGGATGAAGACCTGTGGAGCGTCTGTAGGATTTTGTTCTTTTGATATTTTTGGGGCTTCGGCCCGTGTACAGAGATAACGATGTAGACGTATGTTTATATTAGTGTATATTATTTTAGAAAAAAGTTTTAATTAGACGGGCCTTCCGCGGCTTACGCTGCGGAAATCCGCCAATAATCCTAATTAGAAAAGCAGGGTCGCCACATGTGGTATCAGAGCTTCGGCTTTAGATTCTGAAGACTGTCCATGTACTGCCGCTCAAAAGCCTGGAGAACCAGTCTGGCCTGTAAGTAATGATGATTGATTATGTGATTATGTGTTATATATGTACTTTCTGTGAATAATTGTAGAAATAGTTAAGAAATGCCAAGGACACGTAGAGTAGCGGGTGAAACTAGTCGTAGGGCGGGTACGGAATCCCCACCGAATGAGGACCGCTCTACCATTCATCAGTTAACTGATCTGATTCGGCGGCAGTCCGATCAGATTAATGATCTCATCCATCGCCAAAATTCCTCGGAACGTCACTCATCCCCTGGCCTAGAACGGGTAGAGGCTGCCGGGGAAAGGTTCCGACGGTTAAACCCCCCTTCGTTCGAGGAGGCAGTCTATCCTACCTTTGCGGAGGATTGGCTCAGAACAATAGAAAATATGTTCCGAGTTAGCCACCTGCATGATACTGAAAAGGTGACGTGTGCCACCTTTATGTTACGTGGGAACGCGGGCTACTGGTGGGACACCATTCAGGTGCTCGAGGATCCCAATATGATGACCTGGGAAAGGTTCAAAACACTCTTTCGGGGCAAATACTTTACCACACCTGATAGAGCACAGAAGCTGAATGAATTTATAAACCTGAAACAAGGAGGGATGTCCGTAGCCGACTACATCCGCAAATTTGAGCAGCTCTCGAGGTTTGCGCCACATATAGTGGCTACAGATGAGCTGAAGATCGAGCGTTTTCTAGAAGGTCTCAAACCTGAGATCTTCCGAAGCGTTAGCATGTATGATACTGAAGGAAAGACTTACGCTCGTATCGCTGAACGAGCAATATTAGCTGAGCAAGCAGAGAGTAGAGTTACCAAGGCTCAAGATGCCAAACGACGAGCAGAGGTGCAACAAGTAGGAGGGAGTCAGAAACGCCCGTTCTTTGGCAAGAATCTGAACAATCGTGGAAATCAACCAGGCCAGCAGAACTGGAGACCGAGGCCAAACCCAGGACCAGCTAACGTTTCAAACCGTCCCCTAAACACTGTACCTCAGTGTCGGCAGTGTGGGCGCTACCACTACGGACTATGCCATGGGCCAAGACCAAACCCAAATCCCCAGTACTTCCGGTGCGGAAAGATTGGCCACTATGCCAGGGTCTGTAACGAGAAGATACCGCAAGTTCCAACCCAACCTTTAATCCGACCTCCACCAGTACCAGCACGAGTTTTTACTCTAACGAATGAGGAGGCCGAAGCAAATCCTTCTGTGGTCACGGGTACGTTGACTATCTATAACGTGCCCACCTCTGTGTTAATTGACTCTGGGGCCACACATTCATTTGTGTCAGCCAAATAGAAAAGGTGGGAGTTTCTCCTACCTTAGCTGAGTGCAATTACATAGTTACCCTACCACACGGTGATCCGATGCGCACTAACCAAGTGCTGGAAGGATGCTCCGTTAACATTGAGGGTAAAGATCTGAGCGTCGACCTGATTGTGATCCCAATGAATGACTATGATGTTATCTTTGGGATGGATTGGCTCTCGAGATATGGAGCCATTATAGATTGTCACAAGAAGGTCGTAAAATTTCAACTGCCCGAAGAAGGTTTACTTTTTCGGGAAAAACTACTATGAATCGTATTCCGCAAATCTCTGCGTTGAAGGCTCAACGACTGTTGAGGTCCGGTTGTGAGTCTTATCTAGTATATGCGGTGAAGGCAGAGGAGTTACCTCAGCCAGAACCGATAGTTAATGAATATACTGATGTATTTCCCGATGATCTCCCGGGGTTACCCCCTGATCGAGAAATACAGTTTACGATAGATCTGATGCCGGGGTCCGCCCCAATCTCCAAAGCTCCCTATCGACTAGCGCCGAACGAACTGAAAGAATTGAAGGAACAGCTAGAGGACTTGTTGCAGAAAGGGTTTATTCAGCCCAGCTTTTCACCGTGGGGAGCACCAGTCCTATTCGTGCGAAAGAAAGACGGGTCGATGCGACTGTGTATCGACTATCGGGAATTGAACAAGATCACGATCAAGAATAAATACCCGTTACCGAGGATCGATGATCTATTCGACCAACTACAGGGTGCTACGGTATTCTCGAAAATTGACCTCCGTTCGGGATATCATCAGTTGAAGATCAGGGAGGTAGATGTTCCTAAAACCGCATTCAGTACAAGGTACGGCCATTACGAGTTTCTGGTCATGCCTTTTGGACTGACAAATGCTCCAGCTGCTTTTATGGACTTGATGAATCGAGTTTTTAAGAACTATCTCGACCGTTTCGTAATCGTCTTTATTGATGATATCCTGATCTATTCTAAGACGAGGGAGGAACACGAGAATCATTTACGAATCGTCTTAGGAATCCTACGAGAGAAACAGCTTTTCGCCAAATTCAAGAAATGCGAATTTTGGCTTGAGCAAGTAGCCTTCTTGGGACACGTGATTTCCGGGAGTGGAATCTCCGTGGACCCGAGTAAGATTGAGGCCGTGAACAATTGGCCACGACCAACTACTCCGACCGAGGTTCGAAGTTTCCTAGGACTTGCGGGATACTACCGTAAGTTCATAGCCGACTTCTCTAGTATTGCCTCTAGTCTGACAAACTTGACTAGAAAGAATGTACCTTTCAAGTGGTCTGAAGCTTGCGAACAAAGTTTTCAGGAGCTGAAGAAGCGACTCACTTCTGCTCCTATTCTGACTATACCCTCGGGAACTGGAGGATTCTCAGTCTATAGTGATGCCACGAAAAACGGACTGGGATGCGTGCTGATGCAAAATGGGAAGGTTCGCTTATGCTTCACAGCAACTAAAAGAATACGAAAAGAACTACCCAACCCATGACTTAGAACTTGCAGCAGTCGTCTTTGCCTTAAAGATTTGGAGACACTACCTTTACGGAGAACGGTGCGAAATCTTTACAGACCATAAGAGTCTTAAATATTTCTTCACCCAGAAAGAGCTGAATATGCGACAACGACGATGGCTGGAGCTCGTAAAAGACTACGACTGCGTTATCAATTATCATCCG
Source organism: Craterostigma plantagineum (assembly GCA_027422505.1). NCBI lineage: Eukaryota > Viridiplantae > Streptophyta > Magnoliopsida > Lamiales > Linderniaceae > Craterostigma > Craterostigma plantagineum. The sequence continues at coordinate 15,242 of JAPQWV010000865.1, forward strand.
GGCAAAGCGAACGTAGTCGCAGACGCGCTTAGTCGAAAGGCGATGAGTACGGAGTTGCACAGGCTTGGAGTGGAAATAGTCAAGTTAGGTGAACTCGAAACGCGACTAGCAACGCTGACGCTTCAGCCGACGTTGCTAGAACGAATTCAAAAGCACAAGAAGAGGATGAATTCTACCTAAAGGCGAAGGATACACTACCTGGAGACTTCGAAATCCGGGCAGACGGAACCTTGTTATACAAGAATCGGATATACGTGCCCAATGACGAGGAGTTACGACGAACGATAATGACAGAGGCGCACGCAACAGCGTACTCAGTACACCCGGGCGCGACAAAGATGTACCAAGATTTGCGAATGATATATTGGTAGCCGGGAATGAAAAAGGACAACGCCACGTTCGTAAGTAGATGTATGACGTGCCAGCTGATCAAAGCAGAACACCAGCGACCAGCTGGAACTCTGCAGCCTTTACCGATTCCTGAATGGAAATGGGATCACATCACGATGGACTTCGTCGTTGGTTTGCCTAAAACGACGAAAGGCCACGATGCCATTTGGGTGATTGTTGATCGCTTAACCAAATCAGCCCATTTCATTCCTATCAGCTCTACTTTTTCCATGGAACGCTACGCTGAATTATATGTTCAGGAAATTGTTCGACTCCATGGAATCCCAATCTCCATCGTCTCGGATCGAGATTCGAGATTTCTATCCAACTTCTGGCAAAGCTTACAGAAAGCAATGGGTACGAAGCTCTCGTTCAGTACTGCGTACCATCCTCAGACCGACGGGTAGTTAGAACGAACGATCCAAACCCTTGAGGACATGTTACGAGCGTGCGTACTAGACTTCAAGGGAAACTGGAGTAAGTACTTGCCGCTGATCGAGTTTTCTTACAACAACAGTTTCCACGCTACGATCGGGATGGCACCGTACGAGGCATTGTACAGCCGCAAATGCCGGTCCCCAATTCATTGGGACGAAATCGGCGAACAAGCTTTATTAGGACCTGATATGATCCGAGAAACAACAGAAGCAGTGACCAAAATTCGAGAACGAATGCGAACTGCTCAAAGTCGACAGAAAAGCTATGCAGATCATCGACGACAACCGTTGGAGTTCACAGAAGACGATCAAGTATTTCTAAAAGTTTCCCCAATGAAAGGAGTAAAGCGTTTTGGAAAGAAGGGCAAGCTAAGTCCCAGATACATAGGCCCCTTCAAGATAGTCAAACGAGTCGGTGAAGTTGCATACCAATTAGAATTGCCGACTTCCCTGTCACAAGTTTACGACGTATTTCACGTATCGACATTACGAAAATACGTCACGGACCCAAGTCACGTAATTCAGAACGAGCTTCTTTATCGACAACTCAAGCCTGACTTGAGTTACGAAGAGAAGCCTGTAGAAATTTTGATGTACGAGTCGAAACGACTACGGAATAAGACTAATCCACTAGTTAAAGTTCTGTGGTGGAATCAATCAGTTGAGGAAGCCACTTGGGAGCGTGAGGATGATATGAGAGTTCGTTATCCCGAATTATTCCAGTCGGCGTAATTTCGGGGACGAAATTCTTTTAAGGGGAGGAGGATGTAATACCCGTAAAATTTATACGGGACTTTGATGTAATTACTTATGTGATTTTGTGAATTAGGAAGTCTAATAAAGAAACCCTAATCGCATAACAAATATATAAATTCTTATGGTTTGAATCAATTTCGAAATATGAGGAGTTAAATAAAAGTAATGGTACTACAAGATATAAGATTGGGCCATAATTAATTCAATAAATTCGAAATTAAAGCCCACAAGCCCATAAATATATGTATATATATAAATAAATAAATAAAATAAAATAAGATAACTATGAGATTTCTTAAATCCTAAGGTAAGAACCGTTAAGTTACCAAGATGTCTAATCAATGTCAACTTTCGAAAATTATATTTTATTGTATATCCTTATTGTGACTTAAAAACAAACGTTAATACAAACAAAGAGGAGCAAGAAAACGAAAGAAGCTCAATTACATTCAACAACTCGAAACCCTAACTGAGGTAAATTCTTGAACTTAATATATAATTAGGCCATTTCAACAGTGATAAACGAATTTCAAGACTAGGTAATGACTATAGCTTCGTGGGATATCATATCTAGAAGACTTGGAATCTCTGAAATTTAGTATACGGTCATGATTATTTGGTTAAAGAGAGAGATGAGCTTTAACAATCTTTGGTTTTCTGTTCTTTTGAAACATAAGTAGTAGGATGTATGTTTCCTGGAAGTAGGATGACTTTTGCAAGGTAATTATAATAGTAAGTTAGTTTAGAAAACCCTAATTCTTTAAAATCGACTCATATTCGGTAAGCACCTAACGTGATGAAGTATTTACTGTGATGGATTTTGATATGTGATGGATTCGTGAGAATTAGATGTCGATATAGGATTGTATATGAATTAAAAGAAGATGTCGAAAGATATGTAATAGGAAGAATTCATTCAAGCTCGACATTTTGTATGTCTCGACATTTTAAGCTCGATATTTTATGTGCCTCGACATCTTGAGCTCGACAAAGAAATATATCCGACATCTTAATAAATCTTGACAATAGACAAATAAGATCTCGGCACACTTAATAGTTCGATATGATTATATAAGTTTTTGTCTTTATCTTAAATAAGTTTTGAGTTGTCGAATGAAAGAATGTCGACATGTACCATGGTCTCGACATTTGAGGTACAAAGAAGATAGGTTTCAAGATGTTTAAATAGCTCTCGACATTTTGTTAGGATCTCGACATTATTAATAGGTCTCGATATTGTTTAAAGGACTCGACATTTGTATTGGTAAGAAATCGAAGTTATAAAGCTTCGACATTTTGTAGAAATTAATCTCGACATTCATATGGTTTCGACATTTAGAAGGTCTCGACTTTTACATTCGACATTTTGGTAGGAATAATTCGACATTTGTATTCGATATTTTGGCAGGAATAGATCTCGACATTACTATTAAGGCCAGGTCTCGACATTTACATTTTTGAGGTCTCGACATTTCTTGCCCGAGATGTTTGATAACAATAGTAATAAATGTCGATAGGTTTCGATATTTAGATGTCTCGACCTTTTCAAGATTTCGATACTGTATTTCAGTTAATAAATTTACGGGATTTTAGAATTTTACTATTTCTAAGGTTTTCAATATTTTAGGGTTTATTTATTTTAGGAATATCATTATTTTAGGTTTTCATTAATTTTAGGGTTTTCTATAATTAGGGTTTGGGAACTTAAAAACTTATACAGTTTAGCAAATATACTGATATAATAATATTTATTTATTCAGAGTATCGACTTTAGGGATTCCATCAGACCCCTCGTTTAGCGATATCGGGAGGACAGGTAGGTGGATCATCCATCTACGATACGTAAACACAAATGTGAATTTATGTGTTTCCATGTGATTCTGTGATTTACGTGACTTATATGATTTACGTGTTTATATGTTTTACGTACGTTTTATAAATCATGCTTTTATGAGATTTTGTGAATATGCATGCCATGTGCATATCACGTTAGGGCGAGATATGGTTGTACCGTAGGATGACGGTAAGGATATAAGATATTGACGTACGGGGTAGAATGAGATGTTTGTGATTGGTGACTCTTAGAGGAGTCGAGGTTGGGCTCACTGGACACCTGGCGGAGACAGACGTGATCGATCTGCCTACTCGGACGTGATCGATTCGAGGTGCATACCGCCGGATGGGATTTTTTTTATTAGTGCAGGAGATATACGACCTGGTAGGAGGCCATTGACGTGATCGATCAGTGCACTACCGGCGTAGCTCGCCGCGAGACTTGGGGGTGGCCTCCCAGTAGTCTATTGCGCGCGGAGGTGTCGAGCCTAACCTAGGGCCCTGTGTTGTGTGAAATAGGAATGTGGGAAAAGAAAGAGTGTGCATTATATTATGTTGTGAGATATTGGGATTGGGGTTGAGTGCACATCTGCATACATGTATTTTATTCACCTACTGGGCAAATTGCTCAGTGTTTACGTGTTGTAGGTACTGAGTCCGACGCTGATACGCGTCGTGACTGAGGTGGCTGGTGGCGGTGCTCCACGGACTTTTGAGGGCTGTGCGGTACATGGATGAAGACCTGTGGAGCGTCTGTAGGATTTTGTTCTTTTGATATTTTTGGGGCTTCGGCCCGTGTACAGAGATAACGATGTAGACGTATGTTTATATTAGTGTATATTATTTTAGAAAAAAGTTTTAATTAGACGGGCCTTCCGCGGCTTACGCTGCGGAAATCCGCCAATAATCCTAATTAGAAAAGCAGGGTCGCCACAGCTGGAAAGCGGGATTACTACAGGATGACCCCATTTCGCCCTACCTATTCACGCTGGTTATGGAGGTTTTTCATGCCCTAGTTGAGGATCACATACGGATGGAGCCACAGTTCCCCTACCATTGGAGATGTGAGACCAACTTGTTGTCTATGCTGGTTTTCGCGGATGATCTTCTCCTTTTCTGCCATGTTGATGCCGCTTCCGTGGGGGTTTCGAAGAATGCTTTGACGACTTTCTCTACTCTGTCAGGTTTGCACCCAAACCCTGACAAGAGTGAGATGTATCTATCACGAAGGGCGGAGGGTCTGAAGCTACAACTACAAGCCATTATGGGTTTTAGGGAGGGTCACTTACATGTCCGCTATTTGGGGGTACCGCTGACAGCTGCACGCCTTATGATTGGGGACTGCGGCCCACTTCTACAGCGAGTTGATGCACGACTAGGATCATGACTGAATCAATCCCTGTCATACGCGGGCAGGGTCCAACTGATTAAGTCTGCCTTCAGTCATACACATCTATTGGTTGGGGGTGTTCCTCTTCCCTAAGGGCGTTATCCGTGCTTTGGAGTCGCAATTTAGGCTATTCTTATGGGGTGGCTCCTCGGCTAAAGTTGCATGGGATGTTCTCTGTCTCCCGCCCTGTGAAGGGGGTTTGGGACTTCGCTCGATAGTTACTGATAAGAGATCGTTACTAGTACAGCTTCTGTTGAGAGTGCTTACACGCGCGCCTGATTCTGTATGGGTGGATTGGTTATATAGTACACGACTACAGGGGAGATCCCTTTGGGCCGTCCCTATCTCGACCAATACATTATGGAGCTGGAGGAAGCTCATGCAGCAGAGGTTCGTACTACCACTTATCTCTTTCAGGATTGGCGATGGATCTACGATATGGTTATGGGAGGATCCTTGGTTACTGGAAGCGCCACTGCTAGACCGCTACCCAAGAGGCCCGATAGCAATGGGGCTGCCGCGGGGGACTCGATTGAGCTCCGTCATAGATGCCCATGGATGGAACTGGCCGGTAAGGATGACGATCGAATACATTGACTTTAGTCGCCACCTTCCGTCTGTTGACCCCATGTGAGATAGAATATTATGGAAGGGGGCTGTGGACGGCCGCTGATCTGCTCGTCTGATTAGGGAGGCCTTGCGCATTCGCCGTCAGCCAGTACCTTGGTCGGCCCTGTTTGGGTTAGCTCTAAAGGTTCATAGGCATGAGTTTATTCTTTGGCTGAGTATACTTGATCGTTTATCTACGAGGGATAAGCCTTAGGTGTCTCAGTGAGCGGGCACCACCGACTGTGTTCTTTATGACGTGCTACGATATGAGACGGTTCAACACATATTTTTCGATTGTCGGTTTCTCATCAGTGTCTTCGGCTGCTTAGGCAACACATTCACTGGTCTTGGCCTTATACGGATTGGGGCGAGGGCATTTTGTGGGCTTCGAAGAAATGGCGAGGCCACCATCTTATGTCGGTGGCTTATCGTTACGTTTTGGCCTCTTTGGTTTACCATATTTGGCAGGCACGCAACAAGCGCTGGAAGGAAGGGATCACCATGACTCCTAACAGGCTGGTGGCTGTGGTGCTTGATATGGTTTGCATGCGACTTAGTGGGACCTCGGCGAAATTTGATCTTGAAAGGTCAGTCATTCGCCGCATCTGGTGAGTAGCGTGGTAGTTTGTGATGTGATTGGGTTTGATTATTTTGTTTATCCAGTAGTCTGCTACTGGTTTCTTGTGAGGGGTTGACTCTCACCCATCTTGTACATCCACCCATTTATATATATACACCCGGGAATTATTCCAAATAAATAGAAGATCGTCATGCGATGGATCAAAATGGGGCATTGTCATTGGCAAAAAGATCACATCAGTACAAGAAGTGGAGTTGATTGGTCCTCATGGGGACACTTCTTCTTGGCGCTAGATTGGTCTTCTTCGAAGGAAGTTGTCTGGTCTGCCTCGAGGAAACTTGTTTCGCTCCAAAAGAAGGTGCGTGGGGTGCGTTTCCAAAAATGTGCCTGGGTCCTTCAGATATTTTTCATCGATTGCATGAGAGCCCGTCTTCAGAGTGGTACATGCGGCGGAAATGGTGGGTGCTCAGGTTGGGTAATAATCTGACGAGCCACAAAGTCAATCCGTCGACACAACTTCAGAGATAATCTCTGAGAATGGCTTGTGAGGACAGGCTTTATAAACCGGGGCCACATAGGCATCCCGTAACATCAATCTAGGAGCGTAGCTCATAGGCGATGGCCTAAAACCATTGTTGTTTTAATATTGCAACGGTAGGACTTCCTTCCGATCATCGAAGCATGTCTTAGAATGACATGTCTATGAAAGTTCTGACATGTCTATGAAAGCATGTCTTAGATATCGATGTAGCTCCAGGCACCAGATCTATGGTGAATTCAATCTCTCTATCGGGCGGTAGCCCTGGTAATTCCTCCGGATATACGTCGGGGAAGTCCTTAGCTACTGGCACTTCCTCGAACTTCGGGGAGAAGTCTTCTTCAGTTCGAACACGAGATACGCTTCACACCCCGCTTTGATCAGTCGTTAGGCTTTTAACGATGAGATCCTAGATATGCTTGCCCCTTTGCTCGTTCCTACGAACCTAAGTGGTTCATTCCTTTCCATATTAAACGTGATATCTTACGGTGGCAATCTATAACGGCTCCGTACTTCGATAGCCAATCCATCCCAATGATGACTTCATAATCATTCATTGGGATTATGATTAAATCTATGGGTAACTCTTTGTCCCTGACTAGTACTGGGCAATCCCTTAATAGTTGGCTAGTTCTTGTTGGATTCCCATTTGGAACGGTTACACTACTCGCACTCTGCCTGGGGAGGCGCAACTCCTATTCTCATTACATACTTAGTAGATGCGAATGAGTGCGTCGCTCCGGAATCGACTAGGATGCATGTGGGAGTTTGATGGATGAGGATGGTACCTGTCACTACTGTCGGGTTATTTTCTGTTTCCTCGGATGTGATCGTGTAAACCCGAGCCGGTACCATTGGCGGTTTTGCCTGGTTTCCTGCTTGACTTCCCGATTCATTCTCTGGACATGCCTTGAGGTAGTGGCCCGTCTTGCCATATTTGAAGCAGGTTGCATTCTGGGAGTAACAGATTCCGGTATGCCGTCGTGTACATTTTGGGCATACTGGTATGTTCAGCTGGGGTCTCCCTTGGTTTGTGTTCGTCTGTTGGGGTGGTCCTGGCCGATTCTGAAAATTCTTCCCGGCCTTGGTGACAAATTGCCGCTTCTGGTTGCCTCCGCTCCATTGCGGCCACTGTACAAACTTTCGCTTAGCTTATTGGGCGCAGACAATTCTAGCCTCGGCTTGTTCCGCCACAAATGCCCTTTCCGCCACTTGTGCATATGTGGCTCCTTGTATCCCAGCCATGCTTACATCTCTATGCAGTTCTGGCTTTAATCCCTCCATGAATCGCTCTATCTTAAGTGCATCCGTGCTTACCATGTGGGCGGCAAATCTTGATAGTTGTTCGAACTTCTTGATATACTCTGCCACTGTCATTGCCCCTTGGCAGAGATTGATGAATTCGTTCATCCTCTGGGCTCAGACGGGGGCGGTGTATTACTTCCCTCGGAAGAGTTCTTTAAACCGATCCCAGCTCATCATCACTGGATTTTTGATGGTTGAGATGGTATCCCACCAATCTCCGGCGCTCCCCCTCAATAGGTAGGCAGCGCACATGACCTTCTCTGCTTTCGGGGTACGGCTGTGCTGGAACATACTTTCCAAAGTCCCAATCCAATCTTCGGCAGAAGTACGGTCTACGGCATCCTCGAATGACGGGGGGTTAAGTTTCCGGAATCTCTCCCAGATCATCTTAATTCTTTCGGCCGGGGGAGGTCTGCTAGCTGATTGTCCTCCAGCATTTTGCTGTTGGATAAGCTGCTGGATTTGGGCCGACTGTTGGCGGATCAATTCTGTGAGCTGCAGGATGGTAGCATCCCGACTATCAGTAGGGTTAGTAGTATCCCTACCTTGATCCGTTTCCTTATTGCCCTCACCCCAAAGTCATACCATTGCTTCGATCTATCCTGATAATTCCAAAGGCCAATAAATTATTCTATACAGAAAATTTACATAACACAATACTTACAAGCAAGGCCGCTTCCGTGCTTTTGAGTGTGTGTGCATGGACAATCTACAGGACCTGTGACCGAAGCTCTGATACCACTCCTGTCACGACCCCAAACCTCGCTACGTGTTTTATTGTAGTCCTAAGTGCCTAATGGTGCATTGTTTTGGAAGAACCGTAAAAATGCGAATAATTCTTTTCCATTTATATAATGGAAGTCATACATACAAGTCAAAAGAATTACATAAGCCTTTCTACATCCAATCAAGTCCTATTCACACAAGACGTGTGTACATGCACAGCAAAAACTCCTATGTGCCCGGCCTCACAGGTCGTCATCCATGCACACACTCCAACCTCAAAAGCAGCTGGAAGCTCCAAATGATTGGTTTTGCATCCTAAACAATCATGTACCGTGATCGCTGGTACCTACAACACGTAACGTAAGGAGTGAGCCGCCGTGGCTCAGTAAACAGAAATGATGCATGTATGCACGTGATCTAACTCGCAACGATAATCCACGTCGATGCTCTCTAGGGCTCGTACTATTTCGTACTTTCATGTCATATGGGCCCTCGGCTTTCTATCTTACTATGCGCCATTTCATAGAGCTCTAATCCTCAAGGGATTCTTACATATGTGAAGGTTCATACACCGAGAGGTTACTCGAGGGCACCTTTCCTGTCCCAGTGTGGCCTATCACTCGGGAGCTTCTCGCTGGTAGCCAAGACCGAGGTCGCTAACCACAGAGGTTCCCTCTGTGTAGCGCATGCCTCTGGTCGCATAATCCAAGTTGCATCTCTCGCTACGGAGTATTCCCACTACCTATCATAACATGTAATTCGGCTTCATAACCCCATGGTCGCATAGAAGAGTTGTGACTCATAATTGAGTCGACAACAGACGCCAATATCGGCGAATATCTATCGTGCACAGGCAATCTTATAACATGCACGCTCGCATACCTGCCTTTCATCCTATTTATGCGTGCTCGTGCTCATGCCATGTTCATTGTGTATGCATTTCATGACACCATGCATAATTACTAGATTATGTAATACAAGGTTCACGTAAAGACACATAAGCATGAGATCACGTAAGTCATGCGCAGGCAAGTTACGTGTCGTAGTTGAATTTCTACTTATCTGTCATCCAAGCTAACTAGCTCCCTCGGATAGTCCCTAATGTTCGACCCTTAAATAAAATAACATAGTATCAGTGTTGCGTCTTCACTGAAGTGATTAAGTCAAACTAAGGTATTTGTACTATGAGACTTTCTAAAGGTCTAAGTCGCTCGATTCTAGCTAGGCTAAGTCCCTAGTAGATTTAATTTCTATGTTAGGTTAGAATTCAATTGAAGTCCTAATTACACATCTCGGCGAAACTTGATGAATTTTGATATTATATTCGCCTGATTGAAGCCATGCATGGCGGATCATTTAGCCCGATTCATCACACCTTAGAGTTTGTTTCGTCGTTTGTTCTTGCATGGAATCGCCCGACGCGAGTTTTGCCACGTGTCGACGTCATCATCTCGTCACACGATTTCTCATGCATGCAACTCACTTTCGCCCGATTGTTCAAGTCCCATCATCGCTCGATTAGTTACCAAAACTCACCTTCGGCCAATTCCATGACACGGCGAAAGTCATTGGGATTGAAAGGGTTTCGCCCGATTCTAGTTTTGGCCAATTGTATAGGTGTGGGGGAATTAGTTTCGCCGCGTTTTGATGTCAGCATGTCGTCACCTTGACTTGCCCGAATCCATGCATAGTGGGAGGAGGCTTTTGATCGATTGCATGTGACATGGGGTGGGGTTTCAACCGATTCTTGTACATTGAGGCTAGTTTCAATCGAATCTAATACCTCTTAAATTAATTCACCCGATTCGATTACACATGGATTTATTTCGCCGAGAGTTCATATCACCTTCTAGTTTCGGTCGAAACTCTATTGTTATTTGATTCAAAATTGCCTAAATCAGATCATCCTTGGCAATTTACCCAATTTACTAGGTTTCGATCGATTTTAGCTCCCCTTAAATTAAATTGTCCGAAACACTCAAGCAATTTTCTGCTTTCGAACGAATGCTTCAATGCTCATCTACCCGAAACTGCATTCATGGTTAAATTTCCCAGAATTTGTGACTTCTAAGGTTTTTCTTCCACCCCAAAATGTCTAATGCTAGCTTAAGATTATTTCATGTTAAAGTGATAAGCCCTAAAACAAGTTTGGCTAACCGAAACCTAGCAAGATTTCAAGGAAACCCTCGGTTATGATTTACACCCAATCCTAGGTACAACCAATTTCTTAAATCTCCTCAATCCTAAACATGCTTTAACCTTAGTAATAAAAACCATAATAGCTCAAATAAAATGGTACAATTGTTTGGTTAGGAATCTCAACGAGAAAGCCACCTTAAATTGTAGGATAACCGAAGCTACCTCTAAGATCACTAACTTAGAAGCTCAATTAGAAATATCAAATGCTAAGGGTAGTGAGCTTAGTAAGGATCTAGATGCCTGTCAAGCCGCTAAACTAACGGTTGAAAATAATTATGCTCTCCTAGGTGAGGAACGCAAGAAACTGTATGCTAAAATTAAGAAATTAGATGATATAGTTACGCGTAGGGGACAATCTGAACAAACCATCTTTCTTAATCAGCCCAAGGATGTAGATTTCTATAATCCAAAGGATGGTTAGGTTTCACCAACCCACGTGTTCTACAAAAGAAAGAAATATACGATGCTAAGCACATGGGCTTAGGACTAACCTTTCTTAGAAATTTTACTGAATCGACGTATCAAAATAATTTCGATCCATCCACTAGACAAGGCTCACACGGGCCTGAAATCTTCTTTGACTACAAAGAACTAAATGAAAGAGACAAAAATAAGAAACCATCTTCAACACCTATCTGCGATTTAGTTCAAGTTCTACCTCTGACTCCCAAACGCACTACGAGGAAGTCAAAGACGTCGATTATAAAAATTCTCTCTACAAACCCTTATCATAAAACAGATAGAGGAGTCACAGGCAAAGCTAGATAAAGAACGAGAGAATTTCGAAGCTGAAAAGAAAAAGTTTCTTGAAGAGATGGAAACTATCAAGCTTCCTCATCCTCCCAAACTACTTCTCATGCTATTATGAAAAGCGTGAAAATCGAAAAATCTCCTTCAAAAGATCAAAAGTGCATTAATAATTCTGTTAAAAGTGCTACGACTAATTCTATTTCACCTACGTCCGCAGGGAGCGTAGGGCCAGCACTGAAAACGATGGCGAGATTTTCTAGTGTTAAGATAAAGAAGGAGCCAGTAGATTTGACCGTTTCTAATAATGTCACTCCTTCTGTTTCGATAGAAGACACTCGTAGTAATAAAAGAGCCATTTCTACTTTTCAAATAATTGCTTCTACTTGTTCAACTTCAGCCTATCACCTTTAGAAGCAACAATTTTGAAATAGGCTCAACTTCAAAAATAAAAGTTAATCATTCTGAAGCAAATGCCACTAGGAAGAATCATAGGAAACAAGATCCAGCCATAAAGAAAGCTTATGGCACTGTACATGCCTGTCCTCACCTAAGGTATCCCGTAGAGATTAAATCCCCCAAGCACCTTATGAGACTATCACAAGAAAAGATCTTTTCCTCAATCAAACCTACAAAAGCATTTGTACGTGCTGAAATTAACCTTCCCTGCAAGGTTCAACCCAAATGGGTTCCTAAATCTCCGCCTAGGATGACAAAAGCCGAAAAGGCCAAGTCCTCTGAAGAGGCTGCACCCAAACCCACTTCTCCAAAAGTGAAATGGGTTATCAAGACTCCCTCAAGTAATAATTTAGGAACTATATCTGAACCTGAAACCATATCTGCTAATCTGAGAGGACCCATGTTTAAGTGGGTACCTAAAGATCTCTAATTTGTTTTTGCAGATCCATCATGTGTGGTACCTCGATTCTGGGTACTCCACACACATGACAGGAAATCAAGAGCTGATGAGCAACTATGAAGAACGACTAAATGGAAAAGTCAGGTTTGGAAACAACGATTCTGTTGGTCCCGAAATGCACCAAACAAGGAATCAAAGAGGCTAAATGGAATGAAGAAGGGAGAGTTTCTCACCTTTGAGTGTGTGTAGTGTGTGAAAATAAGAGTAAGCCTTTTAATCTTTGATTAGCTTTCAAAGTGAGTGGTAAAACCTTATATACCACATTAACCCTAGGTATATTAAGGCCCAATCACTAATAATAAAATTATTACATTCTAGTCCAAAGCCCAAGTTAATAGATTAATACAAAATTAATCCCAAGACTTAAACTATTGACACAATCAATTAAATATCCTAACAATCTCCCCCTTTGTGTCAATTGTTGGGAGTCTTGAATCTTGAGCGTAGCGTTGGTGGTTTAGCGTGTGAGTGTGTCGCGAAGCCCTAGCTTGAACTCGAAGGCGCGGAGCTTCCTTTCGAAGTACCAATCGATTAGCTATAGCGTCAATGAGCTTCGCGAACTTGGATCGGCAGAGGGGATCTTCTTCTGAAAGTATGCGGCAGATCTTCATTAGTTTGTCTTGGATGATGGTGAGCGTTCCATCCGAGAACTTTGCCACTTCAGAGCAGCGCAACATCCTCATCTTTCCCTTATAGTTCGAGTAGACGACCGCCGGATCATCTCCGTCGATCACATCGCCCTCTCGGTAGTCGTCCGCGTTCTTGAAAGATGGGCGAGTCAGATTCACCTTCTTCAGGTTGTGCTCCACCGCCATCTGCAGATCGTGGGTGGCGAAGAATCTGACCTGTCGGAGCATGTGGCGTTTGATAGCCACATATCCCATGGTGACCGGTTCAGCACGTATGAGATGTCCAGAGCTTCTGAGGACGAGTCTGAACTGCTTCATGGATTCCAGCATGCTGTACAGGTCGCCCAGGCGCAGAGACTTGAAGTCCGCCTCACTGACTTCACAGTAGCTCTCATCCTGCCTCATTACCGTGAATACCGGGTAATGGACAGGTCCTTTGGACTCTTGGCGGAGGTCAGTGACTTTGCAGATGGGGGCCCGACTCATTTCCTGAGCGATGTTTTCCTCATCGGACAGCGTCCTATCTGTGCATTTGTGGCACAGAAGGCTCCATCGATAGAGTTGCTTCTTTCTCTCGCTCCAACTTTGGATGTTCATCAGCTCATACTCGTCGAAGGTGGTGATGATCTGCTCCTTGCGTCGCCAGATCCTCTTCCTGATCTCTTCTTGAAACGGTGCGGTGATCTTTTTGTTTTCCCACGGTGCTTCCGGTATATCCACCGTGGGTACATCCGTTTGAGCAGCAGGGGCTTCAGTTTGCTGCGCTTGGAATTGCAGGATGTCCTCAAGCTCGGCCGGTACAGCGTCGTACTCCTCTCCGTCCTCGTTGTCTGCTGTGTTGATCAGCGTTAGTGAGGCTTCCATCAGCAGACGTCGAGCGTTTTCCACCAGCTTCCTGGCTGCTACTGCATCGACGGGTGTGTACAGCCATTCATCGTTGAAGATATAGGCTTCGATCTCGTTCTGTGCGCAGTAGACGTCCTCGGGAGCTAGGTTGGGATCAATGTTGAGAGGGGTAGGGCTGTGTGGTGGTGAGGGTGTAGCGTCGGAGGAGTTAGTGGAATGTGGGGATGGAATTGGTGGAGATTCTGGTGGTTCGGTTGAGGTGATGGTTTTGGCAAGGATGATTTGGGTGACGGGCGGCGTAGATGTGGTGGTGGCCTCTAGCGTCGATGTGACAGCTAGAGGCTCCGAAGTGGTGGGTGGAGATGATGTTGAGGTGGTCTCTAATGTCGATGTGACGATTAGAGTTTCGGAGACGGTAGTGGGTGGTGGTGAGGGTGATTTGGCTAGTGACTCAGGGTGAACAGGGTGGGATTTTTGGCTAGTGGGTTGTGAGGTTTCTGGTGCGGACGTCGTTTCAGGTCCAGAGGAGGAGGGCGGCGTCGATTGCATGAATCCTTGTGAGCTCAGCTGCCTATTCTCCCCCTCGCGGCGATCTTGATCATCATCTTGATCGTCGCGCCTGGTCCTGCTAGTCTCGCCTTGAGTGCGGCCAGACAGTGGTTGTGTCATGATCTTCTTCATCTGCTGTTCCTCCTCGTCGAGTTCTGTCATGGACTCGAATCTTGCTCTGAGGATGTAGAAGAGTTCCTTGGTGGAAATCGAGGAGAGAACAGCTTCCGCGTCCTCATTGTGCGTCGGTGGTGGCGTCTCCGGGGCCACACCTTTGCCTTTGTCGATTGTGGACGCCTCGAGACGCGCATAGACTTTATCAAGTATTGACGCTTCAAGAGTCTTTGCAAACTCTTGAAAACGTGTCTCTAGCGCGGTCTCGGTGACAAAATGGGGTAAATCTAACAAGTTGGAATCACGAAGAAATCCAACTGACACCGAATCGGTGAATAAAGCCGATCGGCCGCCCGTTTGCACAGGTCTGGTAAAGACGGGGTCACTCAGACTTCCCGTTGGCATCATCGAGGAGACAGACTCACTCGTGTGATGGCCTAGGCTCACGGTTGTTGTTATGTTGGCCGTGCTAGGTCGTCCGCTCTCAGTCACATAGACATCACCGAGCGTTCTGACAGGGTCACTAAGACTCTGTGGTGCGGTAAGAGGTGTATGTGTCCTAGAAATGGGAGAAATTATGGGGAGTGAGGGTACTAGACTCGATGTGCATGAAGAGGATGCAGTCTGAGGCGAGGGACTGCTTGTTTCAACATCGATCATCTCCAAGTGGGATGTCGATGGTATACGTGGCTCCTCGTGGAATGAAATACCTTCCTGTAGAGAGGAAGATAAGTGGGTCGGTGGGGTTGTTTGCGTGGTTGAGCCAGATGCCACGACTTCTACTCGGGAGGTGAACACATCACCTCCTGTACCTATTGGTTCGGCTCGGCTTATTTGTGGCTGAGGAGGTCGATCGTGTTTTTATTTCGATCGACGCTCCGTGGGGCGGCTTACGTCATCCTCACGCGACCGTTTTTTCGGAACGCGGGTGGAGGAGGATGCGGCGCGACCTGAAGTCTTTTTGGAGGTGGTGGGAGGGGTGTGGCTAGTCCCGGGGATAGGAGCAGTGGGGTTGATCTGCGCCATAGGGACAGTGGAGGGAGGTCGGGGGCTCTCGCGAAACGCGGCGGTTGTGGCTCGGTATTCGCGGACGTGCGGATTGTCTGATCTGCGTAGGCGAGCACTTCGTCCGGAATGATCATGGCGTGTCGATCCTTCGCCGGCGTTTTTTCTTGGCGAACCTCTCGACGGTTGGGATGACGAAGTGTTCCGCTGGCGACCGGATTCGAATGTCGGTTGAGTGCAGGCGGAAGTGCTTGATGAGAGCAGGGAGCCACCGCATGTAGGGTACAAATCGGTTTGTGACTCCTTGGCGATTTCCCGGTCGCGACGTTGGATCATGGAGACGAGATCCATCCAGATTATATCGGCGTAGTTGTACTTGCGGTTGTGGGCGATGCCGGTCAGGATGGTGAGAATCTGAAAGTTGCCGCGGTCCTGACCAGCATGCTTCCCTGACATGCACTTGTTGACGAGCAGGTAAAACGTTCGCCATGGTTGAGGTAGATTGCGGGTGGTGACTTCACTGAGGACAAGTGGGCCCCTTCTTTTTCTTATTGTCTGATTGGTAGCCCAGTCTGTCAATGTCGTCAATCAGTTGCTCGTGTGTCGGTAGTGGGTCGTAGGGTGAGTAGACGGGGAGTTGAAGTACTTCTTGTAATATCTTGGGGTGAGCACCACCGTGTCTTGATCAATTCTGGCTGACAAGGTTTTAGCGAGACGGAGTGGTCCAGCTATCTGGAGTGTATGCCAGAATTGTTGAAGATAGACTTGAGCTTCTGGCTCGCCATGTGTGAGGGCGTGGCGAGGTGGGTGCCCTTTGAGGATTTCTACGATGACGGGGGCATCGCACCGAAAGCTCTCCAGATCCACCATGTAGTTGTTGGGAATCAGAGCCGCCCATTGACTTAGGGGAAATATCTGGTCGGGTGGTGGTACATAGGTGCGCGTGTGGACTTCGATGCGAGCGACGTCCCTTTGAATTGCAGCCTGCTCAAGTGCTTCAAGTGTGGCTTGATCTTTGTTAGTCATATCTGTACTCGACAGTGATTGTTATACGATTAGAGCGGACTAGTGTCGAAATCGCGAAGTATGAAAACGTAGATATGTCTAGAAAACTACTGCATTTTGTATAAAATTTCGCATGTAAAGAGAAAGTTTCGTAACTTATATCATATAAGCATGTCGAGAAAGTTTTTCGCATATAAAGTTTCATGGGCATGAAAAGAAAGTTTTTCGCATATAAAGTTTTTCGCATATAAACCTTCGTATCTAGGTAGAATTGTCACAAGTAAAGCTAGTTTCGCATTTAATGTAGAATTTCGCATTTGGCAAGTAGTGGCAGATTTTCGCATATTGGGTAAAAATTCGCATGTAAAGAAAATTCGCTAAGTAATAGAGAGTTTCGCATATTAGGTAAATTTCGCATATAGGAGAATTTTCGCATGCAATGGGAAGTTTCGTAAGTGAACATGGACATGTCATGAGGATTTTCGCATAGTGAGTAAAATTTCGCTAGTGTGCAAGTTGTCTAAATTTTCGCATGTGATGAGAAAATTCGCAAGTTATCATACATAGACAAGTCGAGAATCGCTCAATTTCGCATGTAAGAAAGAACTTTCGCATATGAATTTTCGCACAGAAGGAAATTTTCGCACGTTAAAGCACTGTTTCACTCATAGTTAATATTCGCATGTATCAAGGAAATTTCGCACTTAGTCTATTCACGAATTTTTCGCACATAAAGAAGATTTTCGCAAGTGGAAGTGTTTTCGCATTCCGAGTGAATTTTCGCAAGTAAGGTAGTTTTTCGCAAGTTATATGAAGTTTCGCGGAAGGGAAAAAGAACTTTATGCATTGAGAAAATTTTCGTGTTTCTCTGTGGTTTGCGAATAGTGAAGATGCAAAAGTGTGTAGATGGAGAGATGTGTTATGAGATTTTCGCGGGGTGGCACTCACTGTAGCAGAGAAAGTTTGACGAGAATAAAAGAAGATTTCTCAGATAGACTTTCGCGGGACTTCACATACTGTAGCAGCGAAAAACATTTTAACTTATGTAAATTCTCGAATGAAAGTTTCGCATTTCTTTAGTCACTGTAGCAGCGAAAATTTAGCTCTTTGAAATTTCTCGGATAAAAATTTCGCGGAATATTACTCACTGTAGTAGCGAAACTTTCAATCTTAAGAAATTTCTCGGAAAGATTTTCGCGGAATTGTTCTCACTGTAGCAGCGAAAGTTAACATTTTTAAAGCAATCTTCTGAGAATTTTTCACGGTGAAGAACATATTGCGACAGCATGCGAAACGACGAATAATTTTAGCCTTAGACCTACTCAAATCTCAAACAAAACGCTATAATCTGGCTTAATCGACTCGTAATTGAATGGGTAACGCAGATTTGGGGATATAAACATAAACAACATATCATGAGTTCGATTCAGAGGCCGCGAAAAACTTATTCTTAACCTAACAGATTTAATCGAAATGGGGCAAAACAGCTTAAAGTGACTAGAAATTGATTTAACTAAGGTATATTCATACCGAGAAGCTGATTTGCGACAATGGAGGTAGCAAGAAACGGAGTTTGAAAGCAGATTTTGACGACGACGTGACGCGGGGAGTTGCGAAATTTTGAGAGAGGGTTGCGAAAGTTTTGAATTTTTCTCGGGATCTTTAGGAAAGTGAAAAGTGTTAAGGGTTTTGGGGTTTTACGAGTGTAGGCACTGTACATGCGAAATTGAGTAAATGGGCCGAAAATTCCGCGGGCTTGGTCAAAACCTCAACATAGCTGAGTTTCGCGATTTGGACCCAATTTGACCCCTTTTGACCAGAAAAATTTGAAATTCAACCCAAAATATTTTGATCGGTCCGATTTTGACTCAGTTTGACCAGAAGAATTTAAAATTTCAACTCGTATATATATATATATATATATATATATAATATATTTATTTAAATTATTTAAAATAAATGAAAAATAAAAAGCTCCCCCTTAATCGTAAAACTTCCGTTTTAAATAATGAAATATCAGACGCTCCCTTAAACGAAAAAATCTCTTTTAAAAATAATAGAAAATCAGATGCTCCCCCTTAATCGAAAACTCCCCCTCAAAAGGACATAATTCAGAGGACACATAAGAATTCAGAAGACACATAGATAATGGAGTGAAGTGGAAAGGAAATATGTACACTTAATCAAGTTTCATGTAGAGACGATTGATCACAACTGAATATTCAACATGCCCAACATAGTCATAGGTGTTGGAATCGTTTGACATCCAACGGTTTTGTGAAAATGTCGGCCAGTTGATCTTCGGTTGTGACGTAGTGCAATTCAATTGTCCCTTGTTCTACATGTTCTTTGATGAAGTGGTGACGAATATCTATGTGTTTTGTTCTAGAGTGATGTACCGGATTACTCGTCATCGCAATAGCACTTTTTGAGTCACAATAAATGGGGAATTTTATCAACATGAAATTAAAATCTCGTAGTTGGGTTCTCATCCACAAAAGCTGTGAACAGCAACTAGCGGCGGCGACATATTCTGCCTCCGTCGACGAAGTTGAGACACAGTCTTGTTTTCGAGACGACCAACTTACGAGTTTACCGCCCAAGAAGTGTGCAGCTCCAGAGGTGCTTTTTCGGTCCATCTTGCATCCAGCATAATCTGAGTCAGAGAATCCAACTAGTTGAAGTCCGATTGAGTGGGGTACCACAGACCCAGATTGGGTGTTCCTTTGAGGTAGCGGAGAATCCTTTTGACAGCAGTGAGATGGGATTCCTTGGTGTGGCCTGAAAACGAGCGCAGATTCCTGTCGAGAGGACGATATCGGTCGACTAGCAGTAAGGTAAGAAGAGATCATATTATCCTTCGATAAACGGTTGGTCAACGGGAACACCAGATGGGTCCGCGTGGTCGGCCAGAGGGTGACATAGGTGTAGCAGCAGTCTTTGCATCCTTCATTCCATATTTCTCGAGGATGTCATGGATGTATTTGGACTGATTGATGAAGATTCCGTCGGGGAGCTGCTTTACTTGAAGACCAAGAAAGAAGTTCAGCTCGCCCATCATACTCATTTCGAACTTTTTTTCATCAATTCTGCGAACTCTTCACACAGTTGTGGTTCAGTCGATCCAAAGATGATGTCGTCGACATAAATCTGTACAATCATGATGTCCGGGCCACTCCGCTTTGTGAAGAGAGTTGTATCCAAAGATCCTTTCTGAAGCCAGATTGTACAAGGAAGTCTGAAAGGACGTCATACCAAGCCCGGGGAGCCTGTTTTAGTCCGTAGAGGGCCTGTAGAGTCGATATACGTGATGAGGAAATTCTTCGCTCAAGAACCTTCAGGCTGACCAAAGTACACTTTTCCTTGAGAAACCCATTCAGAAATGCAGTCTTCACGAATTTGGTAGACTTTAAAGTTCTTGTGAGCAGCAAAGGCAAGAAAAATTCGTATGGCTTCGATCCTGGCAACTGGGGCAAAGGTTTCATCGTAGTCTATGCCTTTTGTTGGTTGTATCCCTAGCCACAAGTCTTGCTTTATTGCGGATAACAACACCATCTTCATCTTTTTTGTTCTTGAAGATCCATTTTGTGCCGATAATGGACCTATGTGAGGTCGTGGTACGAGTTCCCAAACTTGTAGACGTCAAACTGACTTATTTCCTCCTGCATTGCAATTAGCCAATCAGGATCGGAGAGAGCTTCAGCTACTCGTGATGGTTCGACTTGACTGAGATAGCAAGCAAACAGACTTTCATTCATCGTAGCAGAACGTGTGTTGAACACCAGATGTGGGATCCCCAATAATCTGATCGGTAGGGTGAGAGCGAGCCCAAATTGGTACGTTGGTTTGGGAGGAGCTGGCCGCATTTGTGTCTATTTGAACCCATGGATTGGGGCCGGTGTCCGAAGAGGAGATCTCAATCGTATTAAATTGAGAGGGTTCAGCATCAGGATCAGCAAATTTCCCAGGGTTGGGTAGAATGTCGTCTTCGTTAAGTAAGATTGAGGGATCCATGTTTGGGGGACGACGTTATTGCCAGTAGCTGGTGGTGTAGGTGGAGGTGGTGCAGCGGTAGGTTGAGTGGTGGCGACGGGAGTCTTGTGAACTGGGTAGAAGTACTCGAAGAGCAGATCTAGATCAGTTCACCCACATTGCCCTCAGCTGAGGAAGTTCCACCGTTGAAGGTTGACTTTTGGTCAACGTCTGTAGAAGACCTGGTTCTGGACTGATATGACGAGAGCTATTAGATCGCTTCGCTTCTTTCAAAGGTGACATTCGTGCTTTCTTCCTTAACCAATCACAACACGCGTCCCTTCAAGAAATAATCACGTTAGGACCATAAAGGGGTAAGGCCCATCTTACTATTTTACTCTAATTCACTTTTGTTCCAAAAGACAAACTAGAGTAGGGGAGTGGTTGATATGGACTAAAATCAATGGGCTGAAAAAGAAAGATAAGAAGAGAGGCCGTCAGGCCCATTATAAAGGCAAAAGGGCTATGAGACAAAAGCTGTGACTGACGCGACTGAGGGGACAAAAGCTGTGACTGACGCGACAAAAGCTGTGCCTGAACAGCCCGCTTACACGTTATACGAGAGGGTGTTATCACCAAGGAATCCTAGGACCGTTGGGAGCTTCTATAAAAAGAGGACTTAGTGATTTTCACAAGGTATCATCATTCTTACACTTCTTCATACACGAAAAAACTCTCTCAGCTGTAGTGTTGTTTATTTTTTACATGTTCTTGTGAGAGAAAAAAGGTGTTGTGAGTGTGTAAATTCCATAGGTGATAAAGAACACGTTGAATGCGCCCCGTGGATGTAGGATTCTAAAGAATCCGAACCACGTAATCTCCTCTCTCTCTCTCTCCCTCTCTCTTTACGTCTTCATTATGCATCATCTACGTTATATCACATGCACAACTGGGTCTGCACTGTTCGCGGACCTCCGCGGACCTCAAAATACCCATACCCTGTTACGTACCTTTCACGTCCCCAACATCCCAGCATGTCCACAATGTCCCAAACACGTCCCATAACATGTCCCATTCAGTTTCTTACCATAAGCACCTTACGCACGACCCAAAGCTTTGAGATATTAATCTTACCGCTATATAAATTTCCCCGAACGACTTATAAATTTCGTTGACTGTGATAGCCCCATATCAATACCAAAACATACTTGGTATAATACAATTTAAGTCCTAATTTGAGGACAACTACAAATAAAGGCCCAAATTACAAGGATAACTAATAAAATCAATGCACAACTAAAACAGATATTCTACAATACACACACATATGTCCCCTATGTCAAGCTGTGTACTTCCAAATGAACTGATTTCTTCGTTTGCATTCTTTCATGCGCTTCTCGGGATGACTCCGTCACGTTTTAGTAATCTTTCATAAAAATATTCATAATAGGGACCAGATAGGGGATTCTCGTGTGGCATTTTCGTTTTCAATTTTTCTTTGTTAATAGATCAATATATTTTTGTACTTTTAATTTTTCTTGTTATGTTTTCATTTGTTATTTATTATTTTGAACCTCTTCTTTCTGTTTTTTATTATTCATTCTAATGTATTTATTTTTCTCTTTATGTTTCATTTAATTTTAGTTTTACTTTTAATGTTTTTTATTATCTCTTTGTTTTTTTTTTAATTTATTATGTTTATTTAACTTTTATTCTCTCTTTATTTTTTTAGTTTATTTAACTTTTATTAGTATTTTTAAGAATTTCCCCCTTTTTAATGGTAATATATGATTTTTCAGGTTTGGCCAATCACATGCCGACGCATCGTCAGATTAAAGGTCATACTAACTGATGAACTAACTTGGTTCAAAATAAACAACATCGAGAAATAAATTGTTCCGTGGACTCAATCGGACCATAGGGTAAACAATGAGACTATTTTGGGTTTTCTCCTTTAATGATTCATTATGAATATTTTTATCAAGGATTACTAAAAGGTCCCTGCAAAGTTTACCATATAAAGTAATAAAATCTAAAGATAGCGCAAGCTTAAAAGTAATGAAACTTTGAAGAAAATTTAAATACATGCGCATTTCAAAAGACAAAGGAATAATCTTCCATATATATTCGGCCATCTCCCACCCACAACCCAAAAATGTAGTTTATTTACTAAAAAAAGATAGGTGCTAGAGTGGTTATACTCCAACCTATTACCCAAACTAATCTTTGGTCTAACACATTAATTTTCTTTCTACAATAATTTAATATTCTATACATATACATACTTATAAGAAGTCTACAAATACAAAAAACATAACTTATATTACTAAATTTCTAATTATTAAAAGTTGAATATAATTAATAAAAGATTGCATGCAAGTGTGTTTCAAACTTTTTTCTATTAAGTTTAGACATGTCTTTAAGTATTAAAATTATTAATATAACTTTATACAATAATTATTAAAAATTCAATTAATATAAGACAGGAACCAATGCATATTATTTTTATTTCAACTTTATTAACTTAAAAATGAAAAAAAACTATACGTAAATATGTGCCGGGGGGGGGGGGGGGGGGGTAAATCAGGCTATTAAAAACTCTTTCCTTCTTTGATAAAAATTGTTTGTGAAATGAGAGCATGGGAATTAAAAATGTGATGATGGTTATTCCTTTAAAAGGAGTTTCCTGGTCTTTTAAAATTTTTCGAGTAAAACCATGTGAGTGCAGTGAACTGAAAAGTAAAGAACACCATGATTTATAGAGGTTATATCCCCAAGTGGGGTTCAGTCCTCTCCTTGAGGTTTGCTTCACAAGAGTTTGATCAATCCACTAATATGTTACCGTAGTTGTTTGCAGAAGTGATCGATCGCCCTTACACAACTGAGACCAAACGAACGCTAGTCCGCAGCTAGGATGCCGAATGCCGACTTCCGTTCCACGTCGTTCCCTGAGAATCCCTATTCTCCGACTGGAAACAGCTCGCTCCCGAAGGTCAGTTGGATCTCAAATCCTCCCTTCACGAAAGGCACGCTTCGCTCTTGTCTACTTGTGAGGTTCTCACGCTCTCAGGTTAGGATGGTGGTTTTTGTATCTTAGGGTTCACTCAACCATCGTAAATAAAAGCTCAAAGCACTAACAGAGAATACAATAATTCGCAAATCAAAAACTCTCGTCTTAGATCTGTGTTCTTGCTATTTCGAATGTTTGTTCGTTCGTTGCGTGCACTCGATGTAGAAGTGTCGACTTATATAAACCTGTTAGCATCACACACTTCATATGGAATGTCAATCACAATTACCAGTTCAGCACATCATTCCATCATAACTATCATGCCAAATTAAACTCCAAATATCACAACGGTCATATTCATTAATTTGCATGAAATCTTACTCTAAATACCTTTTCCTACCATATCGGCAAATCTCATCCATATTTGCACGTTGGTACTTACGAAAATACCATAAATAGTTCCACTCAGCATCTTAATAAATATTTTTAGCACATTAATCACGAACTTTCCATTCAAATAAATACCAAAGTCGCATTGTGACAGAAGTCATGTTGACTCAAACATTTAAGATGCAATTTCAGTGATATGGGCATGATTCTTCCTAAAAATAGACAGATTCCAGTGGATGGCGTATTTTCCATGTATAGCACATTATCCTTTCCATGTATAGTACAAATGCGAGATCTTAAACAGATAAGCACAAATTAAAATATATCTTTATCATATAATTTTATTTTAACATATCTTAAACGGATAAGCATGTATGTAATTATATCCTAATCATATAATATCCATATTAACATATTCAAGGATATAGTCATGATCACATTCCATATATAACTAGGTTCCAGCAGAAATATATTTACCATGTATATCATAATGATCCTTACTAAATTAACACGTGATCCCTACTCTAATTAACATAGCAACATATTAAGGACTAATCACGTCATTTTACACAAATAGCTTCAAGATCATAGTCAGTCATCATTCCATTTATGCATATTTTCCAAATATATGTTACAAATACAATGATATCATGACGGTGGAATCAATGATCACAGTGGAATCACATAAGTCACGTTGCAATGGAATCACAGTGCCAAAGTGCAATTCACATAAATATAAGTACATGATACATACACATTTCGAATTGCTAAATGTAGTGCCTATCTCATCTTAAGTACATGGAATCATCAAAACTCAAATAGAGTGCCATATCAAAAAGGTCAACATTATCCTCCTTTTTGATGATGACATGTTACTAATATATAAGCATATCGAACATGTAGGCATGCAGTGTAAGAGCCAATTTTAATCATGGACAGAGCGTGAGAGATGTCAAGTTTCACCTAAAATGCTCATGCTCCCCCTATCTAAGTGCAGGTACTTCATGTCGAGATCAATAGCATGTTTACTAATCAGTCAGGGATAAATGACAAATACCACACATAAGTTACCAGATTGTCACGATTTGCTCCCCCAGACTATGTGCAGATATGATGTATATCACATACAGGTTCCAGCACATCAGCACACATAAGTATCATGACTATTGTACTCCCGTTGACTTTGATATCAAAAAAACTTCCACAAAGCATAAGTCAGCACATTAAGATAGGAATTAGTTTTTAAGTCAAAGGCATAAAAGCACAAAAGCATAAAAGCATAGTCATAAGCATAGCAAGGTCTTATCCCAACAGCAGGGATCACACACAGGTACCCGTCTTATTACACATTCAGTTCATAATTCTCTCCCCCTTCAGCATCAAAAAGGGTGAGGACAAAACCTACTTAGACACTTAGACACGGAATTGCTGGATGCGGACCTGTAGGAAATAGAGGATGGGAAGAGAACACAGATCGTGCTAAAGGCTATCGAACTCGCTGTCAGACGAGGCGCGCTTCTTCAGTTTCTTCCCAAGCTTGGACAGCTTGCAAAGAATCTCAGTATTCTGGTGCTTGAGCTTGCCAACTTTCTTGAAGATGGCTGCGATATCAGTGCGAATGTCTGTGATCACATCATCGTCATTTTGGCATTCATCAACAGGTTCCTCATCACAATCAGTCAGCTCAACTGCCTTAGCCTTGCCCTTACCAACGGGCGTCTTTTTCAGAGAGTGCATAATCGACTTCTTATCCTTAGCATTGAACCAATTAAGTAGCTTTTCATAGTAGATTCCCATGCGTTTTAGGGTCTTGAGATTGAACGCGTGCTGTCCTGTGTTCTCCCAACTAGGTGGCAGTGGAATTCCTGGGAGTGGGATCACGAATAGGGGTGGTTTCAGGCGGTGGTTAAGGCTGAGGAGAAGGTTCTTTTTGAACGATTTTGGCTTTCTTAGATGGTTTTGAAGACGTCACAGATTTGGTGAAGTCTTTGTTTTAGAACGGGTGGATTTGGAAGGAGGCGACGAAGTCAGGATGGTGTTTCTTTCGTTGTTGGTTCTATTCGTTTCTTTCCAGCGTTGGAGCTTGCTTCGATTAGCTTAGTTCCGGTCGTTCTCACCATGATTTTAGGATTTTCAGAGGAAAAGTAAGAATGGGACGATGAGAGGTAAAAGATGAAGTAAATGTGAGAAAGATGGATTAGACGATTGATGGGACGTGAGGATTTAAAATTCAAAAGAAATCGTGTGAGAGAGAATAGGAAGTTTGGGCTCTTAAATCGAGACACTAAGAAGGGTTAGTTTGAAAAGATTTGAGGGTATCAGAAGTATAATTTCCTAACTTGAGACTGAAGGTACTTTCTATGTAAGTCTGAGATATATAAGGTTGAAAGAAGGGTTTACCTTTACTTATTTTGCTCTAAGATTCCTAAACGCTGATGGATATCACAGAACCTACTTTCTATGAGAGGCTTAGTAAAACTATCTGCTAATTGATCTGTGGTACCCACGAAATCAATGCTAATATTTCCTTCTTGAACATGATCTCGAACAAAGTGATGTTTACCAGTAACATGTGATCACCATCATGCTTGATAAATAGGGTGTTATCAATAGTTCTAGTAGTAAATACAATATCTAACAGAAATTTGCTAAGTGTTTTGTACCAAGCCATAGGTGCTTGTTTCAAATCATACAAAAGCTTATTTAATTTGAAAACATGATCTAAGAACTATTTATTTAAAAATCCCGGGGGTTGTTCGACGTAAACTTCTTCATTTATAGAACCATTTAAGAAAGCACTTTTTATGTCCATTTGAAATAGCTTGAATCTTTTAAAGCATGCATAGGTAAGTAATATACGAATTGATCCAAGTCTAGCTACGGGCACGAACATTTCCTCATAATCAATACCTTCTTCTCGAGAATAACCTTTAGCGACTTACCTTGCTTTGTTGCAGATAACGTTACCATTTTCATCAAGCTTGTTGCGGAAGACCCACTTGGTACCGATGACTGACTTGTCATGAGGTCGTTCCACAAGTGTCCACTCATGGCTCTTATCGAATTGAGCAAGTTCTTCCTGCATGGCAGATACCCATGAATTTTCAGTGAGAGCATCATTTACTGACTTGGGTTCCACCAAAGATAGTAGTACGTTAGAGGAGTCCTCTGAAGGTCGGTTTCGTGCAGTGGCTCTAGTTTTGATCACAGAGGCGATGTTCCCAATAACTTGATCAGTGGGATGGATGGATGCATGCTAGAACTTTCTTTGAGGTGGAACTTCAATGGGTTCTGGTTCAACAGTGAGATTACCAGCTTCATCCTGAGGAGACTCGTCAGTTGGCACTTGTGGTATCTGTAAATCTGCACGGGACATATCTAAACCTTCCTCATTAGTAGCACCTGATATGAGATACTCATCAAAGGTTACATGCATTTATCCCTGTACAGTCTCTTTTCTTTTGTTGAGTACACGATACGCTTAGAATGGAGACTATAACCTAATGCCCTCATCCACCTTTGAGTCGAATTTTCCTCCTTTATCCCTATCATTTAAAATAAGATATATTGCAACCAAAAACATGAAAGTATCCTATGTTGGGTGTTCTACCATTCCACAGCTCAAATGGAGTCTTATTCATAATAGGTATAAGAAAAAATACGATTTGAAACATAGCTAGCTGTGCTAACAGCTGCTGCCCAAAATTTCTTACGGAGGTCATACTCCTGTAACATTGTTCTCGCCTTTTCGTGTAGCACTTGGTTCTTTCTCTCAACTACACCGTTCTGCTGAGGAGTAATAGGAGGTGAGAAATTATGTGTATAACCACGCTGATCACAGAAGGTTGCGAATGACTACTATCAAATTCCAATCCATTATTACTACGAATTTTACATCGAGTGGTATCCTGCTCATTTTCCAACTTCTTTACTGGTGATATGAAGTTCTCTAGAGCCTCACTCTTATGTGCAAGAACT
Organism: Craterostigma plantagineum; assembly: GCA_027422505.1. Taxonomy (NCBI): domain Eukaryota; kingdom Viridiplantae; phylum Streptophyta; class Magnoliopsida; order Lamiales; family Linderniaceae; genus Craterostigma; species Craterostigma plantagineum. Next base: position 43,169 of record JAPQWV010000865.1, read on the forward strand.
ATCACCCATGAGTACCTAGAGTAGTCATCTACAATCACAAATGCATATTTCTTACCTCGTAAAGACATGGTTCGAACGGGGCCAAAAAGGTGAAGTAACTCTAAAGGTCTAGATGTAGAGATCGTATTATTACTCTTAAAGGATGATTTGGTTTGCTTACCCATTTGACATGTCCTGTCCTTGGAGAACTTACCAATTGGAAATCCACGTACCAGGTCTTTGTCATGATATGGGATATCAGTTCCATGTTTGCATGACCAAGACGTCGGTGCCATAACCATGAGGTATCCTGAGTAGCAGCTAAGCACTTAACATTTTGGTTACTGATATCATCGAGCATGATACAATATATATCCCCTGCGTAGATGCACTAAAAATTACTTGATCATCTTTCCTAGCTATGCACTTATCCTTTTGAAAACTCACGAATGATCCTTACGTAGTTGAGTTATACTGATCAACTTGTGCTCAAGGTCCTTCACTAGCCAAACATCATCTATAGTGGTATTAAGAGTGTTACCTACTGTTCCAATACCAATGATCTTAGCTTTTGTGTTATCAGCATATGATACAAACCCTCCGTCCCATGCTTTCAGGGACACAAAGTTAGTGATATCACCTGTCAAGATACCACCTATTTTTCTTGTTGATGCTCTTTTCTGTACCTGCAAGCATTTGTAGTTTTCTGAGGCACCCAATTCCTGTTGGGTCCTGACACATTAGCAGCAAAATAATTCTTGTTCACATGTGATACGCTATCGTTTTCAACAGATGATTCCACTACACTAGCATGCAATGGTGCAGTCACAGTGGTATGTTTTGGTTTCCAAACATACATAGATCTATCGGCATGTTTCAGAAAGCTATTATACGAGTGATGACCATACCACAAGTAAAGCACTTTGTTTTTGGACCCTCGAGCACCACCTGTTTTTCTACCGTGGAATATCCCATCCCTAATCTTTCACATATCTAGGAATATTTAAAAGGAGATCTAGATTTTGTTTCCCTTGGAGTAGTCTATCAAGAGTGCGTTCTTTCTCACTTAGGGATACTCTAAGTGAAGTGATATCACGAGTCAATTCCTTATTAGATTTTTCTAGTACATCACATTCACAGGCACTCTTCTATTCCTTTAGAGTTTGTGGCGCCCCGCCAGCTACTGACCATTTCTTAACTTACATGGCTAATGTCAATATAAAATAAATAATACGCGAAAACGTGGGTAAAATTTTTCCTTTTATATAAAGGAATCCGTTCTGTACAAGTCAAGATATCGCTCCCAATCTATTTACATAGGATGGTTTCATAATGGAAACAAAAGGAATCCTAACTTCCGTCCCACGGGTCGCATTTATGTACACACCACCCTCAAAAGTCACTGGAAGCTTCAAGAGATAGCCTTGCCGTCGTAAGCGATCACGTACCGTGGTCGCGCGTACCTACAACACATAAAATATGGGATGAGCTATAAAGCTCCGTAAGTAGGAATGATGCATGCCGTGCACGTGTTTCATTTGCAAAGGCATCCGCGCCAATGCATTCAGACCCTAATAGGATCAAACCAAATCTCATATCTCTCAGGGCGCTCGACTGACTTACTATGCACCATTTTCAGAGCTCAAATCCAATAAGGACAATTGGTCCAGCAATCCACAAAGGGTGACGAACCAAAAAATACCAGTCATGCATTTCGGCCCAATTCGCATTGGGTGTATGACGACCCGCCATTCGGCCCAATGGGTACTTGCTGTTCCACGGACGCTCACGCTGGTAGCCCACTTCGGGGTCGCCAACACCAGAGATACCCTCGGTGTCGCTGCCACCCTCGAATCGCCTCCTCCAGGCCGCACCTACCGCAATTCAGGGCATTCTGCCCAAATAATAAAAATATATCCGACGACGTACCGGGTCGTGATGGTGTCACAGAAGCAGTCCTGACTCAACTGTGAGTCGACATCAGATGCCTATATTGGCAAATATCCATCGCTTTCAAGCAACATTATACCATGCCTACGCTCGTCTCACAATTCTCGTGCATGCCGTGTATGCATGTGTTCATGCTCATGTGAACAGTACAGAAATTCATACTATAGCAAATAATTCATGTAATCTCATGTAAGCAAATAGCCACGTAATAATACACATTCATACAAACAACTTATGTGGTGTAGTTGAAATTCCCACTTACCTGGTATCCTTAGTTATTAGCTTATCGTACTGTAAGTTGTTAACCTTCGAACCCTAAATATAGAAACATATAAAATTAGGGTTTGTTAGTCTAGTTATAATTTCATGAAATTGGCTTAATTGGAAAACCCTAGTTTCGACCTTTATAACTTCCGAAACCCTAAAATTTAGAAATTAATATAAACTGAGAAATATTATTTCAGAGATAGATCTCGAATTTATGTTATTAGGGGATCTCGGTATATATATATATATATATATATGATTTCGATATTAGATCACACAAGGCTTCGAGATAGATATCGATATCAATATTCAAAATGGATCTCGAGATGTATGTTGATAATATAATTAAAATGTCGACATGTATCTTGATTTGAATCTCGATATCTTCAAGACAAATCTCGGTATATGACATGAATTGATTTTGATATTGTACTAAAGATGTCGAGCTGTATTCATAAGATTTCGAAATAAAATTTCGAAGATGGATCTTGATATGACTTAGATATAAATCCCGAAGTGAATTAAACATGAATCTCGAATTCACCTAAAACTAAACTCGACATGGATATTTAGAATGAATGACGTGTTTTACACAGCATGTCGAGATGTCTATTGAGCTCCTACCTAAAATGTCGAGATATATATTAATATTATACTTAAGATGTCGAGGTATCATACACAAGGTTTCGAGATTTAAATCAATCTATGGTTTCGAAATGTGTTTCGACCTTTTCTTTCGACATTCTTAAACTCTCAAATCTCGACATCATCCCTATACAACAATTATGGCTTCGAGATTTATCAAGATGGGAATCTTATTACCTGATATCTAGACCTTTCGATCTCAAACTCTATCTTTCTCATAATAGTCTAAGTATCATATGAACCTCAATTATTCTTAGCCCTAAGATTCGTATAACACTAGCATATAATGGTTTGTACTTTCCAATCCTTAGATTATGATATTATGTAAATAAGTCGTAACAGCATAACAAGAACTTCATTAAAGCTTCATAAACGTGATTATTAGATTCCAATATCCTCAAAACCCTAAAAATAGATCAATATAGATGTAAATTAGCTATGGATAGAAATATACCTCTTCTTTAGCTTGTGCTTGGTTTGATCAATTTTCTTGGATCCTCCTTTTCCCTTACCTCGTCAACTTCTATTGTGATATGAATAATCACATTCCTTATTTTAATCATATTTTGCGTGTGGAATTGTCCAAATGACGTCCACTCTTAGTTGATACTTATCTAGGTTATGTAATGAATATTATTTTATTGTTGTTTTAAGTTCCCTCGTGACTAAGTTACCAAAATTTATCTTATTAGTGTCTTCTTTCGAGTTCCTATCTCTCTCGATCTCGATTCATATTGATGACGTGAGCAACTCTCGATCAAAGTCAAGGATTTCGAGCCTCATAAATTTCGAGTCTTTAAAATTTCGAGCTTTAAATATTCGAGTTTCATGAATTTCGGTTCTTAAGAATTTCGAGACTCAAAGATCTTGAAATTTCTAGTTTCGAAACCCTAATGTATCAAAATTTCTATCTAGTCTTTTCGAAATCTATTCCTACTCATTTGTGTTCCTTAAAATGTGGTAACAACACTTAATTATACTAAATTAAATTTTCTAAGTTAGCATGTTATGTAATAGAAACCCTTAAAATCAATAACTAACCTAACCTAAATTAAATTAATTCTTCTAATTTCTAATTCATATATGTCATGTTAGCATATAACGTGAAATCATTTAAGCACATAAAAATCACAAAACAGGTCTCATGCAGTCACGTAAGTCATATAATAAGTATGCTTATTTATCGGCCGGCTTACTTACGGGACTCGGGTATTACAGAGTTTCTACTTCACTCCTTAGACTCATAATCTCTAGGTCAGCTTGGTGTTTCTATTGGAAAATAAGTATGCTTCATAATATCGTTCACTAGAGCTTCAAGATCATAGTCACTTATTATTCCATTTATGCATACTTTCCAAATATACGTTACAATGATATCATGACGGTGGAATCAATGATCACAGTGGTATCACAAGTCACGTTGTGATGGAATCACAGTGCCAAAGTGCAATTCACACATATATAAGTACATGGTACATACACATTTCGAATTGCTAAATTTGTAGTGCCTATCTCATCTTAAGCACATGGAATCTTCAAAATTCAAATACAGTGCCAGACCAAAAAACGTCAATAACTATAAAAGCTTTAAAATTAAAAAAGTAAACATATACAGAAATCTATATCTATTATGAATTACTAAAGTCATGTGGATGTTATTATTTAGAATGGTGGTTAAATTTAGAATGGAGGTCGAGAAAGTTAGATGTAAATGTTTTATTATTAAGAACAGTAGATGAAATTATTTTGTGGTTGATGTAATATTTTATTTTATGGATGTAATTTGAAAAGTTTGTGTATAAATAGGTGATTTGGGATGTGTAGAAATGTATTGAGAACTATTGAATAAAAGATGTTATTTATCTCTCTAATTATCTCCACTACAAAAAAAAAAAACAAAATGCGTTTACCGACTATATTTACCAACAACAGACGTCGTAGTCGATAAAATAATAACATACCGACTACAATTTAAGAATTGTGACGGTGTCTCGTAGTCGCAATTCAGACTGAAAAGTGGTCGCAAACACACTAGTGTAGTCGCTGGGTCTCTTGCCGACTTCCTTTTCGACTACTATGTGTAGTCAGAATTTTCGACGACAAGTCTTCATCGCTAAGGATATATAATTAGTCGCTAGGTTTCACTTACCAACTAATATTTTCGGGGAAAATTGTAGTCGCTAATATTTTGACCTAACACGCGCTGCTCGCCGTTTCCTCATTTCCAAATCTCACCTCATCTCCCTTCTTTCTCCCTTACGACGCCTCCGTTGCCGCTGCAACCTGTCGTGCCCGCCTCCTCGCCGCGCCACCTCCTCGCGATAGCCCTAGCCGCGCCACGTCAGATCCGCGCCGCCCCCTCCTCGTCGCGCCTCATCCTCGCCGCTCCACGTCCTTGCCGCGGCCGCTTCCTCGGAGCCCCCAGATCCTCGCCGCGCCACCCAGCCGTCGCCCAGCCTCGCTGCTCTGCGCTGCCCAGCCCTCGCCACAGCCCTAGCTACGCCACCAGTCTCGACATCCACCACCGCTCCGCCCTGTCGTGCCGCCCAGCCCTCGCACTAGCCGAGATCCACTCTGCGCTGCCAAGCCACACTACTCCGTGCTCCGCCCCTGCCTGCCGCACTCATTCATTAAGATGCTATTTTATTTATTTAACTTGGGTTTGACTCGATTGATTAATTGATTTTGTCCGCATTTATGATTGGTCTTACCGATCATGTAGGTTAATTGCTAGATATGTTGTTGATTAATCGCAGCCGTACGTATTAGTCGTCATGATAAATAAGATGTTAATATTAAATATCTCTATTTATTGGTTTTGTTGTGCAGTTGTCCCAATGAATTCGTAGAGACAATGGATGTATCAATGGGACGGAAATTGGTTAAAACATGTTAGTCCCTATTCTATCCAACTATCTATCAAAGAACGATTTTACCACGATTTGTGAATGGGAATAGGCGATTCAACGTGGGGTGCGTGTGTGTATATGAAGGTTAGGGCTTCACAAAAATTCTCTCTCTATTATTTCACACACAAGACACACCTAACTATATGTTATGGGTTTAGTATTTATACCACAAGTTGGTATATAACACTTGAGCCCTCGTAAGCTCATTACAAGAATAGTATCACTGGGCTCTAAAACATTAAAGCCCAGTTCACTTAAATTAATTACAAGATTAAGATAACCTAATTTAATTGAAGAAAATAAAATAATTCTAACAATCTCCCCATTTGTGTTCAATTTGCAATTTAGCGCCTGTCATCTTGGTCTTGTAATTGTCCTGAGTTCTCAAAGAACACGTATCAAAGTATGCGGTGGAAGCATGTGCGTGCGTGTTCTTCTTCAATCTCCTCCACCTTTATCTTGTCTTGTGACATCTTCTTTAGGAGATCCAAGCCCACCGTGTTCTGAACTCTCTTCTTGAAGCTGCTTGCTGGATCATCTCTTTGTATTCGATCTCTCCCTTCAATATTACAACTCCCCCTACATTTGGTCAACCTTGAGTTGGGATTGAGGAGTTCTCTTTAATTTGGAGAGGCGTAACGGAGGCGGATTTTCTCTTCTTGTGTTCCAGCTCTCCATTCGATAGTCGTGACTCCCCCTATATTTGTTGATCCTTGTTGGGATTGGGGATTCTCTTTAAATGGGGAGAACTGTACACGAGGCGTCAACTTTGATCTTTGAAGTCTTTGGTGTTTGCTTGATTATCTGACGGTGCTTGAAATTTAGTATTTTCTAACCTATCTTGCACTTTCGTCGTAGTATTGCTCCTATTTTGCTTTACTGCTACTCCCCCTCATAATGATCGAGTTGGGAAGATCGTCGCGGACTTTCGTTGACTTTCGTTGGACCCCTATAGCACATAGGACTCACGTGCAGTTGACTTCCGTTGACATTCTCTCCTTCCAAGGTGATTTTGAATCTTGGCTTGCGCGCTTGTTTTCAGTGCTCGTCTACTGCTGTCTCCGACCGACTCCCACGGTGCAGGCCGGCCGGTAGGTGCTTGCAGAGTCACTACTCAGGGCCGACGGGATTTGGGGGTTTTTGTTCAGTTTGTGCTGAAATTAAAGGTTAGGGTTTACAGGATATCTACTGTTTCATTGGGATGTCTTCTGCTTTGGATGGATCGGTGGCTGCTGATCGGAGGTTTATTGACACGGAGTTGGCGACAGCGGCTGGGGTAGCTCACGGATTATCATCGGCAACCACAGACGTCGCGGCGCCTGCATTTTTGCGCGATCGATCTGTCTTGGATCGTGGGACTGGATCACGACCTAATGATCCGATATCGCCTGGCGACACGATGAACGGGGCTGTTTCTGATCAGGTGACTACTACAGTGGCGATACTGGATGTTATAGTGCTGAAGACGGCGTATCCGGCCTTCGGGGATTGCTTCGATGAGGTCCGATTTCTTGACCTAATTGGCCGTGTGCATGGGCCGAATCAGCTAGGATTGCCTGGCGCTTCTGCTGCTATGTCGGCGAAGGTAGGGGTCGTCTCTGACACGACTAACCAGTGAGGGTCACTGCGATGCTTTGGGGGTGGGCCTCCCCCGCTCAATGGAATTCTGAAGAACACCACGCGACCATCCCGACGTATTCCATGGGCACAACCAGCAACACCTCCGCCGCGAGAGCTGACGGCCCGGCGCTGCCTGGATATGGGATTGACAGATGCTGATGATCAGGTGGATGAAGAAATGGTTGTTAATTTCGCTGGACAGATCTGATCCAACATGAGGCTTCAACACAAATGGCTAGGGTTTTTGATTTGAGGCAGATCATAGGCCCTGAGAGGGAGCACACCGTCGTGATGTCTGACCAACCCAATGTCGAGACAAACCTTCAAGATCACCAGGCAGTTGATTCGGTGCCGAAACACATGCCTGGCCCGTCGTTTGCCTCGGTGGTGCAGAGGCAGCAATAGGCACCTACATGAATGCTGAGATGTCAACACTGCCTGGTTTTATCGTTCAAACCTCAGTCACGGGTGGAGGGTTCCATTCTAGTGGTGGCCCCATCGTGGGGGGTTGTTAAGAAAGGGCTACCACGGTGGGCGAACACATAGGTCGGGTACTCGGGAAGAAGCCATACTAGAGGTCCAGGCCACCACTGATGGATTTTTCAAGTTTCGGTTTGAATCAGATATGGCGATGACAGCGGTTCTTGAAGGGGGTCCGTGGTTGATGCAAGTGCTGTGGGTCGACCGTTCTTTGCCGACGGGATAACAGCCCGGGGAGACCGGATTGACTATGCGCGTGTCTGCATGATGAAAACTCTTGATACCCTATTCGTAGAGCTCCTCTATATTTGGATGCCACGTCCTGATGGCGGGACAACAAGTGATGTGTCAGTGCGGGTGTAGTATGAGTGGCGCCCGTGGCAATGTGGGGACTGCTCGACTTGGGCTCACTCAGCAGCTCAATGCCCCAAACGCGTTCCGCGAGTCATATCGCAAAAGCCACGTCCAATCACACCACATGGAAGCACAAATCCACAACAGTTTACTAAGGGGGGAGGATGTTGCCAGGGACCATATGTGTCACCGCCCGAGGCCGAGCAGATCATGGGGCCGTGAAACTACGACTGAATGGCTCCAAGTGGGTGCTAAAGGCAAGGCGGTGATGGTCGCCCCACAGCCGACACAACCGACATTGCCGATAATGCCTACGCATCCACGGGGGGGGGGGGGGGATCACCGGGAGCGAGCTCCTCGTGCGGGCCGTATCTTCCCCGGCGCACGATGGACTCTGCCCAATCGGATCGCAATTCATTTGCTATACTTCGTGGGTTGGAGGACGACAGTATTGAGACCACTCTTACTATGGGCCCTAAAGCAGATGCAACCCATCAATGCAGGTGGGGTCGTGGAACGTCCGTGGTCTGAACAGGCAAGACCACAGAAGTGCGGTGGTGGAGTGGATGGGTCAGACTAGTTTGCGACTTGTGGGCCTTCTTGAGACGCGGGTTTCTGTTGCGAATGCGTCTCGAATCTCGGAGTGTATTAGGCCACCCTGGACGGGGTTTTTCGATTATGATGATGGTCCAGACACCCGTCTATGGGTGGGTTGGGATCCGTCTTGGCTTTGGGTCACTATTGTCACGAAGTCCAGCCAGGCAGTTCACTACCAGGTGGAGCTGCTTGGTACGGGTGAGATGGTCTTTGTCACCTTTCTTTACGGGAATTCTAGACGTGAGGATCGTCGTTCTCCGTGGGAGGAGCTGATACAATTCTCAGCTTTACGTGTGGATGACGCATGGCTGGTGGCTGGAGATTTCAACACCATCTTTCATTTGGGCGAGTGTCAGGTAGGAGTGCCAAACTCCCTTGATATGGCTGATTTTCGTGATTGCTTAGTACAGGCGGATCTACTATCTTTCCATCTACGGGCCAGGAATTCACTTGGTATAATCAGCAGCGGGCGATGGCGGGTATTTGGCGCAGATTGGAACGCATGTTAGGGAATCCCCAATGGTTTGTCAGGTGTCCAGATGCTTATTATCGATGTCAGCTCCCAGCCACGTCCGATCACTCGCCACTTTCCTTAGGGGCTATGGAGACTCTGCCAAAAGGCCGAAGTTTTCGTTTCGAGAATTTTCTTACTAACGAGCCAGCTTTCTTGGAGCAGGTCCATCGAGTCTGGGTTCCTCTGTGGTGGGTTTCCCCATGTATGTAATGATGAGTAGGCTGAAGCGGCTTAAGCCTATTTTCAACCATATGAGGCGGGCTAAAGGGGATCTGGCAGCTAATGTCGCAGAGGCTATGCGATTCTTGGGGATCGTTCAAGACTTTGCGGCACGATATCCACTGGAGGGCCTATTTCATGACCTTGAGCGCCAATGTCATCTGCTATATGCACGAGCTGTGGAAGTTGAACACACGGCCTTTCCCAATGCGCTAAGTTGGCATGGCTTAAGGATGGAGATCAAGCTCGGCCTACTTCTTCAGGAAGGTAGCACTACGTCAGGCAACCAACCGTATATTATCTCTGGAAGGTGTGAGTGGGGTTCTATTGGATACGCTGGAAACAGTGGTGGGGGGGCTACTGAATTTTTACCACCGAGGGCCTCTCCCGTCACAAGGACCGAGGTGCAGGGATCCATAAAGCGCACGCTTTCCCCAATGGCGGCTTTAGACATGGTCCGCCCGGTTGATGCGCACGAGGTACGCCAGGCACTGTGCTCTATGGGGGATGAGAAGGCAGCTGGACCAGATGGCTATACCACTGCCTTTTTCAAGGCTGCGTGGGATGTGTTGGGATCTGACATTACTACGGCGGTTCAGGACTTTTTCGTGACTGGACGCCTCTTGATGAGCCTTAACAGTATCCTTATCACGTTGATCCCTAAATGTCAATCGCCAAGGGGAGCAACGGATTTTCGGCCGATTTCTTGCTGCAATGGCCTCTACAAAGTCATTTCGAAGATTTTAGTGAATAGGCTGAACACATCACTTGGCACTCTGCTACGACGGTCATTCCTGGAAGGCGGATCAGCGATAATATACTTATGGTGCAGGAGCTATGCTTGGGATATACGAGCAAGGGTCGGCCACCTAGAGCTATGCTCAAGGTCGACCTCGCCAAGGCCTATGACAAGGTCGAATGGAGCTTTGTACTTGCCACGCTTCAGGCCATGGGTTTCCACCCAACCTTATCGGATGGATTCGATCCTTCTTGACTACCCCGTCGTTCTCAATCAACTCTAACGGCCGCTCGGTGTGGTTCTTTGCTGGTGTAATACCCGTAAAATTTATACAGGACTTTGATGTAATTACTTATGTGATTTTGTGAATTAGGAAGTCTAATAAAGAAACCCTAATCGCATAACAAATATATAAATTCTTATGGTTTGAATCAATTTCGAAATATGAGGAGTTAAATAAAAGTAATGGTACTACAAGATATAAGATTGGGCCATAATTAATTCAATAAATTCGAAATTAAAGCCCACAAGCCCATAAATATATGTATATATATAAATAAATAAATAAAATAAAATAAGATAACTATGAGATTTCTTAAATCCTAAGGTAAGAACCGTTAAGTTACCAAGATGTCTAATCAATGTCAACTTTCGAAAATTATATTTTATTGTATATCCTTACCTTGTGACTTAAAAACAAACGTTAATACAAACAAAGAGGAGCAAGAAAACGAAAGAAGCTCAATTACATTCAACAACTCGAAACCCTAACTGAGGTAAATTCTTGAACTTAATATATAATCAGGCCATTTCAACGGTGATAAACGAATTTCAAGACTAGGTAATGACTATAGCTTCGTGGGATATCATATCTAGAAGACTTGGAATCTCTGAAATTTAGTATACGGTCATGATTATTTGGTTAAAGAGAGAGATGAGCTTTAACAATCTTTGGTTTTCTGTTCTTTTGAAACATAAGTAGTAGGATGTATGTTTCCTGGAAGTAGGATGACTTTTGCAAGGTAATTATAATAGTAAGTTAGTTTAGAAAACCCTAATTCTTTAAAATCGACTCATATTCGGTAAGCACCTAACGTGATGAAGTATTTACTGTGATGGATTTTGATATGTGATGGATTCGTGAGAATTAGATGTCGATATAGGATTGTATATGAATTAAAAGAAGATGTCGAAAGATATGTAATAGGAAGAATTCATTCAAGCTCGACATTTTGTATGTCTCGACATTTTAAGCTCGATATTTTATGTGCCTCGACATCTTGAGCTCGACAAAGAAATATATCCGACATCTTAATAAATCTTGACAATAGACAAATAAGATCTCGGCACACTTAATAGTTCGATATGATTATATAAGTTTTTGTCTTTATCTTAAATAAGTTTTGAGTTGTCGAATGAAAGAATGTCGACATGTACCATGTTCTCGACATTTGAGGTACAAAGAAGATAGGTTTCAAGATGTTTAAATCGCTCTCGACATTTTGTTAGGATCTCGACATTATTAGTAGGTCTCGATATTGTTTAAAGGACTCGACATTTGTATTGGTAAGAAATCGAAGTTATAAAGCTTCAACATTTTGTAGAAATTAATCTCGACATTCATATGGTTTCGATATTTAGAAGGTCTCGACTTTTACATTCGACATTTGTATTCGATATTTTGGTAGGAATAGATCTCGACATTACTATTAAGGCTAGGTCTCGACATTTACATTTTTGAGGTCTCGACATTTCTTGCCCGAGATGTTTGATAACAATAGTAATAAATGTCGATAGGTTTCGATATTTAGATGTCTCGACCTTTTCAAGATTTCGATACTGTATTTCAGTTAATAAATTTACGGGATTTTAGAATTTTACTATTTCTAAGGTTTTCAATATTTTAGGGTTTATTTATTTTAGGAATATCATTATTTTAGGTTTTCATTAATTTTAGGGTTTTCTATAATTAGGGTTTGGGAACTTAAAAACTTATACAGTTTAGCAAATATACTGATATAATAATATTTATTTATTCAGAGTATCGACTTTAGGGATTCCATCAGACCCCTCGTTTAGCGATATCGGGAGGACAGTTAGGTGGATCATCCATCTACGATACGTAAACACAAATGTGAATTTATGTGTTTCCATGTGATTCTGTGATTTACGTGACTTATATGATTTACGTGTTTATATGTTTTACGTACGTTTTATAAATCATGCTTTTATGAGATTTTGTGAATATGCATGCCATGTGCATATCACGTTAGGGCGAGATATGGTTGTACCGTAGGATGACGGTAAGGATATAAGATATTGACGTACGGGGTAGAATGAGATGTTTGTGATTGGTGACTCTTAGAGGAGTCGAGGTTGGGCTCACTGGACACCTGGCGGAGACAGACGTGATCGATCTGCCTACTCGGACGTGATCGATTCGAGGTGCATACCGCCGGATGGGATTTTTTTATTAGTGCAGGAGATATACGACCTGGTAGGAGGCCATTGACGTGATCGATCAGTGCACTACCGGCGTAGCTCGCCGCGAGACTTGGGGGTGGCCTCCCAGTAGTCCATTGCGCGCGGAGGTGTCGAGCCTAACCTAGGGCCCTGTGTTGTGTGAAATAGGAATGTGGGAAAAGAAAGAGTGTGCATTATATTATGTTGTGAGATATTGGGATTGGGGTTGAGTGCACATCTGCATACATGTATTTTATTGACCTACTGGGCAAATTGCTCAGTGTTTACGTGTTGTAGGTACTGAGTCCGACGCTGATACGCGTCGTGACTGAGGCGGCTGGTGGCGGTGCTCCACGGACTTTTGAGGGCTGTGCGGTACATGGATGAAGACCTGTGGAGCGTCTGTAGGATTTTGTTCTTTTGATATTTTTGGGGCTTCGGCCCGTGTACAGAGATAACGATGTAGACGTATGTTTATATTAGTGTATATTATTTTAGAAAAAAGTTTTAATTAGACGGGCCTTCCGCGGCTTACGCTGCGGAAATCCGCCAATAATCCTAATTAGAAAAGCAGGGTCGCCACATGTGGTATCAGAGCTTCGGCTTTAGATTCTGAAGACTGTCCATGTACTGCCGCTCAAAAGCCTGGAGAACCAGTCTGGCCTGTAAGTAATGATGATTGATTATGTGATTATGTGTTATATATGTACTTTCTGTGAATAATTGTAGAAATAGTTAAGAAATGCCAAGGACACGTAGAGAAGCGGGTGAAACTAGTCGTAGGGCGGGTACGGAATCCCCACCGAATGAGGACCGCTCTACCATTCATCAGTTAACTGATCTGATTCGGCGGCAGTCCGATCAGATTAATGATCTCATCCATCGCCAAAATTCCTCGGAACGTCACTCATCCCCTGGCCTAGAACGGGTAGAGGCTGCCGGGGAAAGGTTCCGACGGTTAAACCCCCCTTCGTTCGAGGAGGCAGTCTATCCTACCTTTGCGGAGGATTGGCTCAGAACAATAGAAATATGTTCCGAGTTAGCCACCTGCATGATACTGAAAAGGTGACGTGTGCCACCTTTATGTTACGTGGGAACGCGGGCTACTGGTGGGACACCATTCAGGTGCTCGAGGATCCCAATATGATGACCTGGGAAAGGTTCAAAACACTCTTTCGGGGCAAATACTTTACCACACCTGATAGAGCACAGAAGCTGAATGAATTTATAAACCTGAAACAAGGAGGGATGTCCGTAGCCGACTACATCCGCAAATTTGAGCAGCTCTCGAGGTTTGCGCCACATATAGTGGCTACAGATGAGCTGAAGATCGAGCGTTTTCTAGAAGGTCTCAAACCTGAGATCTTCCGAAGCGTTAGCATGTATGATACTGAAGGAAAGACTTACGCTCGTATCGCTGAACGAGCAATATTAGCTGAGCAAGCAGAGAGTAGAGTTACCAAGGCTCAAGATGCCAAACGACGAGCAGAGGTGCAACAAGTAGGAGGGAGTCAGAAACGCCCGTTCTTTGGCAAGAATCTGAACAATCGTGGAAATCAACCAGGCCAGCAGAACTGGAGACCGAGGCCAAACCCAGGACCAGCTAACGTTTCAAACCGTCCCCTAAACACTGTACCTCAGTGTCGGCAGTGTGGGCGCTACCACTACGGACTATGCCATGGGCCAAGACCAAACCCAAATCCCCAGTACTTCCGGTGCGGAAAGATTGGCCACTATGCCAGGGTCTGTAACGAGAAGATACCGCAAGTTCCAACCCAACCTTTAATCCGACCTCCACCAGTACCAGCACGAGTTTTTACTCTAACGAATGAGGAGGCCGAAGCAAATCCTTCTGTGGTCACGGGTACGTTGACTATCTATAACGTGCCCACCTCTGTGTTAATTGACTCTGGGGCCACACATTCATTTGTGTCAGCCAAATAGAAAAGGTGGGAGTTTCTCCTACCTTAGCTGAGTGCAATTACATAGTTACCCTACCACACGGTGATCCGATGCGCACTAACCAAGTGCTGGAAGGATGCTCCGTTAACATTGAGGGTAAAGATCTGAGCGTCGACCTGATTGTGATCCCAATGAATGACTATGATGTTATCTTTGGGATGGATTGGCTCTCGAGATATGGAGCCATTATAGATTGTCACAAGAAGGTCGTAAAATTTCAACTGCCCGAAGAAGGTTTACTTTTTCGGGAAAAACTACTATGAATCGTATTCCGCAAATCTCTGCGTTGAAGGCTCAACGACTGTTGAGGTCCGGTTGTGAGTCTTATCTAGTATATGCGGTGAAGGCAGAGGAGTTACCTCAGCCAGAACCGATAGTTAATGAATATACTGATGTATTTCCCGATGATCTCCCGGGGTTACCCCTGATCGAGAAATACAGTTTACGATAGATCTGATGCCGGGGTCCGCCCCAATCTCCAAAGCTCCCTATCGACTAGCGCCGAACGAACTGAAAGAATTGAAGGAACAGCTAGAGGACTTGTTGCAGAAAGGGTTTATTCAGCCCAGCTTTTCACCGTGGGGAGCACCAGTCCTATTCGTGCGAAAGAAAGACGGGTCGATGCGACTGTGTATCGACTATCGGGAATTGAACAAGATCACGATCAAGAATAAATACCCGTTACCGAGGATCGATGATCTATTCGACCAACTACAGGGTGCTACGGTATTCTCGAAAATTGACCTCCGTTCGGGATATCATCAGTTGAAGATCAGGGAGGTAGATGTTCCTAAAACCGCATTCAGTACAAGGTACGGCCATTACGAGTTTCTGGTCATGCCTTTTGGACTGACAAATGCTCCAGCTGCTTTTATGGACTTGATGAATCGAGTTTTTAAGAACTATCTCGACCGTTTCGTAATCGTCTTTATTGATGATATCCTGATCTATTCTAAGACGAGGGAGGAACACGAGAATCATTTACGAATCGTCTTAGGAATCCTACGAGAGAAACAGCTTTTCGCCAAATTCAAGAAATGCGAATTTTGGCTTGAGCAAGTAGCCTTCTTGGGACACGTGATTTCCGGGAGTGGAATCTCCGTGGACCCGAGTAAGATTGAGGCCGTGAACAATTGGCCACGACCAACTACTCCGACCGAGGTTCGAAGTTTCCTAGGACTTGCGGGATACTACCGTAAGTTCATAGCCGACTTCTCTAGTATTGCCTCTAGTCTGACAAACTTGACTAGAAAGAATGTACCTTTCAAGTGGTCTGAAGCTTGCGAACAAAGTTTTCAGGAGCTGAAGAAGCGACTCACTTCTGCTCCTATTCTGACTATACCCTCGGGAACTGGAGGATTCTCAGTCTATAGTGATGCCACGAAAAACGGACTGGGATGCGTGCTGATGCAAAATGGGAAGGTTCGCTTATGCTTCACAGCAACTAAAAGAATACGAAAAGAACTACCCAACCCATGACTTAGAACTTGCAGCAGTCGTCTTTGCCTTAAAGATTTGGAGACACTACCTTTACGGAGAACGGTGCGAAATCTTTACAGACCATAAGAGTCTTAAATATTTCTTCACCCAGAAAGAGCTGAATATGCGACAACGACGATGGCTGGAGCTCGTAAAAGACTACGACTGCGTTATCAATTATCATCCGGGCAAAGCGAACGTAGTCGCAGACGCGCTTAGTCGAAAGGCGATGAGTACGGAGTTGCACAGGCTTGGAGTGGAAATAGTCAAGTTAGGTGAACTCGAAACGCGACTAGCAACGCTGACGCTTCAGCCGACGTTGCTAGAACGAATTCAAAAAGCACAAGAAGAGGATGAATTCTACCTAAAGGCGAAGGATACACTACCTGGAGACTTCGAAATCCGGGCAGACGGAACCTTGTTATACAAGAATCGGATATACGTGCCCAATGACGAGGAGTTACGACGAACGATAATGACAGAGGCGCACGCAACAGCGTACTCAGTACACCCGGGCGCGACAAAGATGTACCAAGATTTGCGAATGATATATTGGTAGCCGGGAATGAAAAAGGACAACGCCACGTTCGTAAGTAGATGTATGACGTGCCAGCTGATCAAAGCAGAACACCAGCGACCAGCTGGAACTCTGCAGCCTTTACCGATTCCTGAATGGAAATGGGATCACATCACGATGGACTTCGTCGTTGGTTTGCCTAAAACGACGAAAGGCCACGATGCCATTTGGGTGATTGTTGATCGCTTAACCAAATCAGCCCATTTCATTCCTATCAGCTCTACTTTTTCCATGGAACGCTACGCTGAATTATATGTTCAGGAAATTGTTCGACTCCATGGAATCCCAATCTCCATCGTCTCGGATCGAGATTCGAGATTTCTATCCAACTTCTGGCAAAGCTTACAGAAAGCAATGGGTACGAAGCTCTCGTTCAGTACTGCGTACCATCCTCAGACCGACGGGTAGTTAGAACGAACGATCCAAACCCTTGAGGACATGTTACGAGCGTGCGTACTAGACTTCAAGGGAAACTGGAGTAAGTACTTGCCGCTGATCGAGTTTTCTTACAACAACAGTTTCCACGCTACGATCGGGATGGCACCGTACGAGGCATTGTACAGCCGCAAATGCCGGTCCCCAATTCATTGGGACGAAATCGGCGAACAAGCTTTATTAGGACCTGATATGATCCGAGAAACAACAGAAGCAGTGACCAAAATTCGAGAACGAATGCGAACTGCTCAAAGTCGACAGAAAAGCTATGCAGATCATCGACGACAACCGTTGGAGTTCACAGAAGACGATCAAGTATTTCTAAAAGTTTCCCCAATGAAAGGAGTAAAGCGTTTTGGAAAGAAGGGCAAGCTAAGTCCCAGATACATAGGCCCCTTCAAGATAGTCAAACGAGTCGGTGAAGTTGCATACCAATTAGAATTGCCGACTTCCCTGTCACAAGTTTACGACGTATTTCACGTATCGACATTACGAAAATACGTCACGGACCCAAGTCACGTAATTCAGAACGAGCTTCTTTATCGACAACTCAAGCCTGACTTGAGTTACGAAGAGAAGCCTGTAGAAATTTTGATGTACGAGTCGAAACGACTACGGAATAAGACTAATCCACTAGTTAAAGTTCTGTGGTGGAATCAATCAGTTGAGGAAGCCACTTGGGAGCGTGAGGATGATATGAGAGTTCGTTATCTCGAATTATTCCAGTCGGCGTAATTTCGGGGACGAAATTCTTTTAAGGGGAGGAGGATGTAATACCCGTAAAATTTATACGGGACTTTGATGTAATTACTTATGTGATTTTGTGAATTAGGAAGTCTAATAAAGAAACCCTAATCGCATAACAAATCTATAAATTCTTATGGTTTGAATCAATTTCGAAATATGAGGAGTTAAATAAAAGTAATGGTACTACAAGATATAAGATTGGGCCATAATTAATTCAATAAATTCGAAATTAAAGCCCACAAGCCCATAAATATATGTATATATATAAATAAATAAATAAAATAAAATAAGATAACTATGAGATTTCTTAAATCCTAAGGTAAGAACCGTTAAGTTACCAAGATGTCTAATCAATGTCAACTTTCGAAAATTATATTTTATTGTATATCCTTATTGTGACTTAAAAACAAACGTTAATACAAACAAAGAGGAGCAAGAAAACGAAAGAAGCTCAATTACATTCAACAACTCGAAACCCTAACTGAGGTAAATTCTTGAACTTAATATATAATTAGGCCATTTCAACAGTGATAAACGAATTTCAAGACTAGGTAATGACTATAGCTTCGTGGGATATCATATCTAGAAGACTTGGAATCTCTGAAATTTAGTATACGGTCATGAATATTTGGTTAAAGAGAGAGATGAGCTTTAACAATCTTTGGTTTTCTGTTTTTGAAACATAAGTAGTAGGATGTATGTTTCCTGGAAGTAGGATGACTTTTGCAAGGTAATTATAATAGTAAGTTAGTTTAGAAAACCCTAATTCTTTAAAATCGACTCATATTCGGTAAGCACCTAACGTGATGAAGTATTTACTGTGATGGATTTTGATATGTGATGGATTCGTGAGAATTAGATGTCGATATAGGATTGTATATGAATTAAAGAAGATGTCGAAAGATATGTAATAGGAAGAATTCATTCAAGCTCGACATTTTGTATGTCTCGACATTTTAAGCTCGATATTTTATGTGCCTCGACATCTTGAGCTCGACAAAGAAATATATCCGACATCTTAATAAATCTTGACAATAGACAAATAAGATCTCGGCACACTTAATAGTTCGATATGATTATATAAGTTTTTGTCTTTATCTTAAATAAGTTTTGAGTTGTCGAATGAAAGAATGTCGACATGTACCATGGTCTCGACATTTGAGGTACAAAGAAGATAGGTTTCAAGATGTTTAAATAGCTCTCGACATTTTGTTAGGATCTCGACATTATTAATAGGTCTCGATATTGTTTAAAGGACTCGACATTTGTATTGGTAAGAAATCGAAGTTATAAAGCTTCGACATTTTGTAGAAATTAATCTCGACATTCATATGGTTTCGACATTTAGAAGGTCTCGACTTTTACATTCGACATTTTGGTAGGAATAATTCGACATTTGTATTCGATATTTTGGCAGGAATAGATCTCGACATTACTATTAAGGCCAGGTCTCGACATTTACATTTTTGAGGTCTCGACATTTCTTGCCCGAGATGTTTGATAACAATAGTAATAAATGTCGATAGGTTTCGATATTTAGATGTCTCGACCTTTTCAAGATTTCGATACTGTATTTCAGTTAATAAATTTACGGGATTTTAGAATTTTACTATTTCTAAGGTTTTCAATATTTTAGGGTTTATTTATTTTAGGAATATCATTATTTTAGGTTTTCATTAATTTTAGGGTTTTCTATAATTAGGGTTTGGGAACTTAAAAACTTATACAGTTTAGCAAATATACTGATATAATAATATTTATTTATTCAGAGTATCGACTTTAGGGATTCCATCAGACCCCTCGTTTAGCGATATCGGGAGGACAGGTAGGTGGATCATCCATCTACGATACGTAAACACAAATGTGAATTTATGTGTTTCCATGTGATTCTGTGATTTACGTGACTTATATGATTTACGTGTTTATATGTTTTACGTACGTTTTATAAATCATGCTTTTATGAGATTTTGTGAATATGCATGCCATGTGCATATCACGTTAGGGCGAGATATGGTTGTACCGTAGGATGACGGTAAGGATATAAGATATTGACGTACGGGGTAGAATGAGATGTTTGTGATTGGTGACTCTTAGAGGAGTCGAGGTTGGGCTCACTGGACACCTGGCGGAGACAGACGTGATCGATCTGCCTACTCGGACGTGATCGATTCGAGGTGCATACCGCCGGATGGGATTTTTTTTATTAGTGCAGGAGATATACGACCTGGTAGGAGGCCATTGACGTGATCGATCAGTGCACTACCGGCGTAGCTCGCCGCGAGACTTGGGGGTGGCCTCCCAGTAGTCTATTGCGCGCGGAGGTGTCGAGCCTAACCTAGGGCCCTGTGTTGTGTGAAATAGGAATGTGGGAAAAGAAAGAGTGTGCATTATATTATGTTGTGAGATATTGGGATTGGGGTTGAGTGCACATCTGCATACATGTATTTTATTCACCTACTGGGCAAATTGCTCAGTGTTTACGTGTTGTAGGTACTGAGTCCGACGCTGATACGCGTCGTGACTGAGGTGGCTGGTGGCGGTGCTCCACGGACTTTTGAGGGCTGTGCGGTACATGGATGAAGACCTGTGGAGCGTCTGTAGGATTTTGTTCTTTTGATATTTTTGGGGCTTCGGCCCGTGTACAGAGATAACGATGTAGACGTATGTTTATATTAGTGTATATTATTTTAGAAAAAAGTTTTAATTAGACGGGCCTTCCGCGGCTTACGCTGCGGAAATCCGCCAATAATCCTAATTAGAAAAGCAGGGTCGCCACAGCTGGAAAGCGGGATTACTACAGGATGACCCCATTTCGCCCTACCTATTCACGCTGGTTATGGAGGTTTTTCATGCCCTAGTTGAGGATCACATACGGATGGAGCCACAGTTCCCCTACCATTGGAGATGTGAGACCAACTTGTTGTCTATGCTGGTTTTCGCGGATGATCTTCTCCTTTTCTGCCATGTTGATGCCGCTTCCGTGGGGGTTTCGAAGAATGCTTTGACGACTTTCTCTACTCTGTCAGGTTTGCACCCAAACCCTGACAAGAGTGAGATGTATCTATCACGAAGGGCGGAGGGTCTGAAGCTACAACTACAAGCCATTATGGGTTTTAGGGAGGGTCACTTACATGTCCGCTATTTGGGGGTACCGCTGACAGCTGCACGCCTTATGATTGGGGACTGCGGCCCACTTCTACAGCGAGTTGATGCACGACTAGGATCATGACTGAATCAATCCCTGTCATACGCGGGCAGGGTCCAACTGATTAAGTCTGCCTTCAGTCATACACATCTATTGGTTGGGGGTGTTCCTCTTCCCTAAGGGCGTTATCCGTGCTTTGGAGTCGCAATTTAGGCTATTCTTATGGGGTGGCTCCTCGGCTAAAGTTGCATGGGATGTTCTCTGTCTCCCGCCCTGTGAAGGGGGTTTGGGACTTCGCTCGATAGTTACTGATAAGAGATCGTTACTAGTACAGCTTCTGTTGAGAGTGCTTACACGCGCGCCTGATTCTGTATGGGTGGATTGGTTATATAGTACACGACTACAGGGGAGATCCCTTTGGGCCGTCCCTATCTCGACCAATACATTATGGAGCTGGAGGAAGCTCATGCAGCAGAGGTTCGTACTACCACTTATCTCTTTCAGGATTGGCGATGGATCTACGATATGGTTATGGGAGGATCCTTGGTTACTGGAAGCGCCACTGCTAGACCGCTACCCAAGAGGCCCGATAGCAATGGGGCTGCCGCGGGGGACTCGATTGAGCTCCGTCATAGATGCCCATGGATGGAACTGGCCGGTAAGGATGACGATCGAATACATTGACTTTAGTCGCCACCTTCCGTCTGTTGACCCCATGTGAGATAGAATATTATGGAAGGGGGCTGTGGACGGCCGCTGATCTGCTCGTCTGATTAGGGAGGCCTTGCGCATTCGCCGTCAGCCAGTACCTTGGTCGGCCCTGTTTGGGTTAGCTCTAAAGGTTCATAGGCATGAGTTTATTCTTTGGCTGAGTATACTTGATCGTTTATCTACGAGGGATAAGCCTTAGGTGTCTCAGTGAGCGGGCACCACCGACTGTGTTCTTTATGACGTGCTACGATATGAGACGGTTCAACACATATTTTTCGATTGTCGGTTTCTCATCAGTGTCTTCGGCTGCTTAGGCAACACATTCACTGGTCTTGGCCTTATACGGATTGGGGCGAGGGCATTTTGTGGGCTTCGAAGAAATGGCGAGGCCACCATCTTATGTCGGTGGCTTATCGTTACGTTTTGGCCTCTTTGGTTTACCATATTTGGCAGGCACGCAACAAGCGCTGGAAGGAAGGGATCACCATGACTCCTAACAGGCTGGTGGCTGTGGTGCTTGATATGGTTTGCATGCGACTTAGTGGGACCTCGGCGAAATTTGATCTTGAAAGGTCAGTCATTCGCCGCATCTGGTGAGTAGCGTGGTAGTTTGTGATGTGATTGGGTTTGATTATTTTGTTTATCCAGTAGTCTGCTACTGGTTTCTTGTGAGGGGTTGACTCTCACCCATCTTGTACATCCACCCATTTATATATATACACCCGGGAATTATTCCAAATAAATAGAAGATCGTCATGCGATGGATCAAAATGGGGCATTGTCATTGGCAAAAAGATCACATCAGTACAAGAAGTGGAGTTGATTGGTCCTCATGGGGACACTTCTTCTTGGCGCTAGATTGGTCTTCTTCGAAGGAAGTTGTCTGGTCTGCCTCGAGGAAACTTGTTTCGCTCCAAAAGAAGGTGCGTGGGGTGCGTTTTCCAAAAATGTGCCTGGGGTCCTTCAGATATTTTTCATCGATTGCATGAGAGCCCGTCTTCAGAGTGGTACATGCGGCGGAAATGGTGGGTGCTCAGGTTGGGTAATAATCTGACGAGCCACAAAGTCAATCCGTCGACACAACTTCAGAGATAATCTCTGAGAATGGCTTGTGAGGACAGGCTTTATAAACCGGGGCCACATAGGCATCCCGTAACATCAATCTAGGAGCGTAGCTCATAGGCGATGGCCTAAAACCATTGTTGTTTTAATATTGCAACGGTAGGACTTCCTTCCGATCATCGAAGCATGTCTTAGAATGACATGTCTATGAAAGTTCTGACATGTCTATGAAAGCATGTCTTAGATATCGATGTAGCTCCAGGCACCAGATCTATGGTGAATTCAATCTCTCTATCGGGCGGTAGCCCTGGTAATTCCTCCGGATATACGTCGGGGAAGTCCTTAGCTACTGGCACTTCCTCGAACTTCGGGGAGAAGTCTTCTTCAGTTCGAACACGAGATACGCTTCACACCCCGCTTTGATCAGTCGTTAGGCTTTTAACGATGAGATCCTAGATATGCTTGCCCCTTTGCTCGTTCCTACGAACCTAAGTGGTTCATTCCTTTCCATATTAAACGTGATATCTTACGGTGGCAATCTATAACGGCTCCGTACTTCGATAGCCAATCCATCCCAATGATGACTTCATAATCATTCATTGGGATTATGATTAAATCTATGGGTAACTCTTTGTCCCTGACTAGTACTGGGCAATCCCTTAATAGTTGGCTAGTTCTTGTTGGATTCCCATTTGGAACGGTTACACTACTCGCACTCTGCCTGGGGAGGCGCAACTCCTATTCTCATTACATACTTAGTAGATGCGAATGAGTGCGTCGCTCCGGAATCGACTAGGATGCATGTGGGAGTTTGATGGATGAGGATGGTACCTGTCACTACTGTCGGGTTATTTTCTGTTTCCTCGGATGTGATCGTGTAAACCCGAGCCGGTACCATTGGCGGTTTTGCCTGGTTTCCTGCTTGACTTCCCGATTCATTCTCTGGACATGCCTTGAGGTAGTGGCCCGTCTTGCCATATTTGAAGCAGGTTGCATTCTGGGAGTAACAGATTCCGGTATGCCGTCGTGTACATTTTGGGCATACTGGTATGTTCAGCTGGGGTCTCCCTTGGTTTGTGTTCGTCTGTTGGGGTGGTCCTGGCCGATTCTGAAAATTCTTCCCGGCCTTGGTGACAAATTGCCGCTTCTGGTTGCCTCCGCTCCATTGCGGCCACTGTACAAACTTTCGCTTAGCTTATTGGGCGCAGACAATTCTAGCCTCGGCTTGTTCCGCCACAAATGCCCTTTCCGCCACTTGTGCATATGTGGCTCCTTGTATCCCAGCCATGCTTACATCTCTATGCAGTTCTGGCTTTAATCCCTCCATGAATCGCTCTATCTTAAGTGCATCCGTGCTTACCATGTGGGCGGCAAATCTTGATAGTTGTTCGAACTTCTTGATATACTCTGCCACTGTCATTGCCCCTTGGCAGAGATTGATGAATTCGTTCATCCTCTGGGCTCAGACGGGGGCGGTGTATTACTTCCCTCGGAAGAGTTCTTTAAACCGATCCCAGCTCATCATCACTGGATTTTTGATGGTTGAGATGGTATCCCACCAATCTCCGGCGCTCCCCCTCAATAGGTAGGCAGCGCACATGACCTTCTCTGCTTTCGGGGTACGGCTGTGCTGGAACATACTTTCCAAAGTCCCAATCCAATCTTCGGCAGAAGTACGGTCTACGGCATCCTCGAATGACGGGGGGTTAAGTTTCCGGAATCTCTCCCAGATCATCTTAATTCTTTCGGCGGGGGAGGTCTGCTAGCTGATTGTCCTCCAGCATTTTGCTGTTGGATAAGCTGCTGGATTTGGGCCGACTGTTGGCGGATCAATTCTGTGAGCTGCAGGATGGTAGCATCCCGACTATCAGTAGGGTTAGTAGTATCCCTACCTTGATCCGTTTCCTTATTGCCCTCACCCCAAAGTCATACCATTGCTTCGATCTATCCTGATAATTCCAAAGGCCAATAAATTATTCTATACAGAAAATTTACATAACACAATACTTACAAGCAAGGCCGCTTCCGTGCTTTTGAGTGTGTGTGCATGGACAATCTACAGGACCTGTGACCGAAGCTCTGATACCACTCCTGTCACGACCCCAAACCTCGCTACGTGTTTTATTGTAGTCCTAAGTGCCTAATGGTGCATTGTTTTGGAAGAACCGTAAAAATGCGAATAATTCTTTTCCATTTATATAATGGAAGTCATACATACAAGTCAAAAGAATTACATAAGCCTTTCTACATCCAATCAAGTCCTATTCACACAAGACGTGTGTACATGCACAGCAAAAACTCCTATGTGCCCGGCCTCACAGGTCGTCATCCATGCACACACTCCAACCTCAAAAGCAGCTGGAAGCTCCAAATGATTGGTTTTGCATCCTAAACAATCATGTACCGTGATCGCTGGTACCTACAACACGTAACGTAAGGAGTGAGCCGCCGTGGCTCAGTAAACAGAAATGATGCATGTATGCACGTGATCTAACTCGCAACGATAATCCACGTCGATGCTCTCTAGGGCTCGTACTATTTCGTACTTTCATGTCATATGGGCCCTCGGCTTTCTATCTTACTATGCGCCATTTCATAGAGCTCTAATCCTCAAGGGATTCTTACATATGTGAAGGTTCATACACCGAGAGGTTACTCGAGGGCACCTTTCCTGTCCCAGTGTGGCCTATCACTCGGGAGCTTCTCGCTGGTAGCCAAGACCGAGGTCGCTAACCACAGAGGTTCCCTCTGTGTAGCGCATGCCTCTGGTCGCATAATCCAAGTTGCATCTCTCGCTACGGAGTATTCCCACTACCTATCATAACATGTAATTCGGCTTCATAACCCCATGGTCGCATAGAAGAGTTGTGACTCATAATTGAGTCGACAACAGACGCCAATATCGGCGAATATCTATCGTGCACAGGCAATCTTATAACATGCACGCTCGCATACCTGCCTTTCATCCTATTTATGCGTGCTCGTGCTCATGCCATGTTCATTGTGTATGCATTTCATGACACCATGCATAATTACTAGATTATGTAATACAAGGTTCACGTAAAGACACATAAGCATGAGATCACGTAAGTCATGCGCAGGCAAGTTACGTGTCGTAGTTGAATTTCTACTTATCTGTCATCCAAGCTAACTAGCTCCCTCGGATAGTCCCTAATGTTCGACCCTTAAATAAATAACATAGTATCAGTGTTGCGTCTTCACTGAAGTGATTAAGTCAAACTAAGGTATTTGTACTATGAGACTTTCTAAAGGTCTAAGTCGCTCGATTCTAGCTAGGCTAAGTCCCTAGTAGATTTAATTTCTATGTTAGGTTAGAATTCAATTGAAGTCCTAATTACACATCTCGGCGAAACTTGATGAATTTTGATATTATATTCGCCTGATTGAAGCCATGCATGGCGGATCATTTAGCCCGATTCATCACACCTTAGAGTTTGTTTCGTCGTTTGTTCTTGCATGGAATCGCCCGACGCGAGTTTTGCCACGTGTCGACGTCATCATCTCGTCACACGATTTCTCATGCATGCAACTCACTTTCGCCCGATTGTTCAAGTCCCATCATCGCTCGATTAGTTACCAAAACTCACCTTCGGCCAATTCCATGACACGGCGAAAGTCATTGGGATTGAAAGGGTTTCGCCCGATTCTAGTTTTGGCCAATTGTATAGGTGTGGGGGAATTAGTTTCGCCGCGTTTTGATGTCAGCATGTCGTCACCTTGACTTGCCCGAATCCATGCATAGTGGGAGGAGGCTTTTGATCGATTGCATGTGACATGGGGTGGGGTTTCAACCGATTCTTGTACATTGAGGCTAGTTTCAATCGAATCTAATACCTCTTAAATTAATTCACCCGATTCGATTACACATGGATTTATTTCGCCGAGAGTTCATATCACCTTCTAGTTTCGGTCGAAACTCTATTGTTATTTGATTCAAAATTGCCTAAATCAGATCATCCTTGGCAATTTACCCAATTTACTAGGTTTCGATCGATTTTAGCTCCCCTTAAATTAAATTGTCCGAAACACTCAAGCAATTTTCTGCTTTCGAACGAATGCTTCAATGCTCATCTACCCGAAACTGCATTCATGGTTAAATTTCCCAGAATTTGTGACTTCTAAGGTTTTTCTTCCACCCCAAAATGTCTAATGCTAGCTTAAGATTATTTCATGTTAAAGTGATAAGCCCTAAAACAAGTTTGGCTAACCGAAACCTAGCAAGATTTCAAGGAAACCCTCGGTTATGATTTTACACCCAATCCTAGGTACAACCAATTTCTTAAATCTCCTCAATCCTAAACATGCTTTAACCTTAGTAATAAAAACCATAATAGCTCAAATAAAATGGTACAATTGTTTGGTTAGGAATCTCAACGAGAAAGCCACCTTAAATTGTAGGATAACCGAAGCTACCTCTAAGATCACTAACTTAGAAGCTCAATTAGAAATATCAAATGCTAAGGGTAGTGAGCTTAGTAAGGATCTAGATGCCTGTCAAGCCGCTAAACTAACGGTTGAAAATAATTATGCTCTCCTAGGTGAGGAACGCAAGAAACTGTATGCTAAAATTAAGAAATTAGATGATATAGTTACGCGTAGGGGACAATCTGAACAAACCATCTTTCTTAATCAGCCCAAGGATGTAGATTTCTATAATCCAAAGGATGGTTAGGTTTCACCAACCCACGTGTTCTACAAAAGAAAGAAATATACGATGCTAAGCACATGGGCTTAGGACTAACCTTTCTTAGAAATTTTACTGAATCGACGTATCAAAATAATTTCGATCCATCCACTAGACAAGGCTCACACGGGCCTGAAATCTTCTTTGACTACAAAGAACTAAATGAAAGAGACAAAAATAAGAAACCATCTTCAACACCTATCTGCGATTTAGTTCAAGTTCTACCTCCTGACTCCCAAACGCACTACGAGGAAGTCAAAGACGTCGATTATAAAAATTCTCTCTACAAACCCTTATCATAAAACAGATAGAGGAGTCACAGGCAAAGCTAGATAAAGAACGAGAGAATTTCGAAGCTGAAAAGAAAAAGTTTCTTGAAGAGATGGAAACTATCAAGCTTCCTCATCCTCCCAAACTACTTCTCATGCTATTATGAAAAGCGTGAAAATCGAAAAATCTCCTTCAAAAGATCAAAAGTGCATTAATAATTCTGTTAAAAGTGCTACGACTAATTCTATTTCACCTACGTCCGCAGGGAGCGTAGGGCCAGCACTGAAAACGATGGCGAGATTTTCTAGTGTTAAGATAAAGAAGGAGCCAGTAGATTTGACCGTTTCTAATAATGTCACTCCTTCTGTTTCGATAGAAGACACTCGTAGTAATAAAAGAGCCATTTCTACTTTTCAAATAATTGCTTCTACTTGTTCAACTTCAGCCTATCACCTTTAGAAGCAACAATTTTGAAATAGGCTCAACTTCAAAAATAAAAGTTAATCATTCTGAAGCAAATGCCACTAGGAAGAATCATAGGAAACAAGATCCAGCCATAAAGAAAGCTTATGGCACTGTACATGCCTGTCCTCACCTAAGGTATCCCGTAGAGATTAAATCCCCCAAGCACCTTATGAGACTATCACAAGAAAAGATCTTTTCCTCAATCAAACCTACAAAAGCATTTGTACGTGCTGAAATTAACCTTCCCTGCAAGGTTCAACCCAAATGGGTTCCTAAATCTCCGCCTAGGATGACAAAAGCCGAAAAGGCCAAGTCCTCTGAAGAGGCTGCACCCAAACCCACTTCTCCAAAAGTGAAATGGGTTATCAAGACTCCCTCAAGTAATAATTTAGGAACTATATCTGAACCTGAAACCATATCTGCTAATCTGAGAGGACCCATGTTTAAGTGGGTACCTAAAGATCTCTAATTTGTTTTTGCAGATCCATCATGTGTGGTACCTCGATTCTGGGTACTCCACACACATGACAGGAAATCAAGAGCTGATGAGCAACTATGAAGAACGACTAAATGGAAAAGTCAGGTTTGGAAACAACGATTCTGTTGGTCCCGAAATGCACCAAACAAGGAATCAAAGAGGCTAAATGGAATGAAGAAGGGAGAGTTTCTCACCTTTGAGTGTGTGTAGTGTGTGAAAATAAGAGTAAGCCTTTTAATCTTTGATTAGCTTTCAAAGTGAGTTGGTAAAACCTTATAT
The DNA here is from genome assembly GCA_027422505.1 of Craterostigma plantagineum. Classification (NCBI taxonomy): domain Eukaryota; kingdom Viridiplantae; phylum Streptophyta; class Magnoliopsida; order Lamiales; family Linderniaceae; genus Craterostigma; species Craterostigma plantagineum. The sequence goes on from JAPQWV010000865.1 coordinate 72,220, forward strand.
ACCACATTAACCCTAGGTATATTAAGGCCCAATCACTAATAATAAAATTATTACATTCTAGTCCAAAGCCCAAGTTAATAGATTAATACAAAATTAATCCCAAGACTTAAACTATTGACACAATCAATTAAATATCCTAACAATCTCCCCTTTGTGTCAATTGTTGGGAGTCTTGAATCTTGAGCGTAGCGTTGGTGGTTTAGCGTGTGAGTGTGTCGCGAAGCCCTAGCTTGAACTCGAAGGCGCGGAGCTTCCTTTCGAAGTACCAATCGATTAGCTATAGCGTCAATGAGCTTCGCGAACTTGGATCGGCAGAGGGGATCTTCTTCTGAAAGTATGCGGCAGATCTTCATTAGTTTGTCTTGGATGATGGTGAGCGTTCCATCCGAGAACTTTGCCACTTCAGAGCAGCGCAACATCCTCATCTTTCCCTTATAGTTCGAGTAGACGACCGCCGGATCATCTCCGTCGATCACATCGCCCTCTCGGTAGTCGTCCGCGTTCTTGAAAGATGGGCGAGTCAGATTCACCTTCTTCAGGTTGTGCTCCACCGCCATCTGCAGATCGTGGGTGGCGAAGAATCTGACCTGTCGGAGCATGTGGCGTTTGATAGCCACATATCCCATGGTGACCGGTTCAGCACGTATGAGATGTCCAGAGCTTCTGAGGACGAGTCTGAACTGCTTCATGGATTCCAGCATGCTGTACAGGTCGCCCAGGCGCAGAGACTTGAAGTCCGCCTCACTGACTTCACAGTAGCTCTCATCCTGCCTCATTACCGTGAATACCGGGTAATGGACAGGTCCTTTGGACTCTTGGCGGAGGTCAGTGACTTTGCAGATGGGGGCCCGACTCATTTCCTGAGCGATGTTTTCCTCATCGGACAGCGTCCTATCTGTGCATTTGTGGCACAGAAGGCTCCATCGATAGAGTTGCTTCTTTCTCTCGCTCCAACTTTGGATGTTCATCAGCTCATACTCGTCGAAGGTGGTGATGATCTGCTCCTTGCGTCGCCAGATCCTCTTCCTGATCTCTTCTTGAAACGGTGCGGTGATCTTTTGTTTTCCCACGGTGCTTCCGGTATATCCACCGTGGGTACATCCGTTTGAGCAGCAGGGGCTTCAGTTTGCTGCGCTTGGAATTGCAGGATGTCCTCAAGCTCGGCCGGTACAGCGTCGTACTCCTCTCCGTCCTCGTTGTCTGCTGTGTTGATCAGCGTTAGTGAGGCTTCCATCAGCAGACGTCGAGCGTTTTCCACCAGCTTCCTGGCTGCTACTGCATCGACGGGTGTGTACAGCCATTCATCGTTGAAGATATAGGCTTCGATCTCGTTCTGTGCGCAGTAGACGTCCTCGGGAGCTAGGTTGGGATCAATGTTGAGAGGGGTAGGGCTGTGTGGTGGTGAGGGTGTAGCGTCGGAGGAGTTAGTGGAATGTGGGGATGGAATTGGTGGAGATTCTGGTGGTTCGGTTGAGGTGATGGTTTTGGCAAGGATGATTTGGGTGACGGGCGGCGTAGATGTGGTGGTGGCCTCTAGCGTCGATGTGACAGCTAGAGGCTCCGAAGTGGTGGGTGGAGATGATGTTGAGGTGGTCTCTAATGTCGATGTGACGATTAGAGTTTCGGAGACGGTAGTGGGTGGTGGTGAGGGTGATTTGGCTAGTGACTCAGGGTGAACAGGGTGGGATTTTTGGCTAGTGGGTTGTGAGGTTTCTGGTGCGGACGTCGTTTCAGGTCCAGAGGAGGAGGGCGGCGTCGATTGCATGAATCCTTGTGAGCTCAGCTGCCTATTCTCCCCCTCGCGGCGATCTTGATCATCATCTTGATCGTCGCGCCTGGTCCTGCTAGTCTCGCCTTGAGTGCGGCCAGACAGTGGTTGTGTCATGATCTTCTTCATCTGCTGTTCCTCCTCGTCGAGTTCTGTCATGGACTCGAATCTTGCTCTGAGGATGTAGAAGAGTTCCTTGGTGGAAATCGAGGAGAGAACAGCTTCCGCGTCCTCATTGTGCGTCGGTGGTGGCGTCTCCGGGGCCACACCTTTGCCTTTGTCGATTGTGGACGCCTCGAGACGCGCATAGACTTTATCAAGTATTGACGCTTCAAGAGTCTTTGCAAACTCTTGAAAACGTGTCTCTAGCGCGGTCTCGGTGACAAAATGGGGTAAATCTAACAAGTTGGAATCACGAAGAAATCCAACTGACACCGAATCGGTGAATAAAGCCGATCGGGCCGCCCGTTTGCACAGGTCTGGTAAAGACGGGTCACTCAGACTTCCCGTTGGCATCATCGAGGAGACAGACTCACTCGTGTGATGGCCTAGGCTCACGGTTGTTGTTATGTTGGCCGTGCTAGGTCGTCCGCTCTCAGTCACATAGACATCACCGAGCGTTCTGACAGGGTCACTAAGACTCTGTGGTGCGGTAAGAGGTGTATGTGTCCTAGAAATGGGAGAAATTATGGGGAGTGAGGGTACTAGACTCGATGTGCATGAAGAGGATGCAGTCTGAGGCGAGGGACTGCTTGTTTCAACATCGATCATCTCCAAGTGGGATGTCGATGGTATACGTGGCTCCTCGTGGAATGAAATACCTTCCTGTAGAGAGGAAGATAAGTGGGTCGGTGGGGTTGTTTGCGTGGTTGAGCCAGATGCCACGACTTCTACTCGGGAGGTGAACACATCACCTCCTGTACCTATTGGTTCGGCTCGGCTTATTTGTGGCTGAGGAGGTCGATCGTGTTTTTATTTCGATCGACGCTCCGTGGGGCGGCTTACGTCATCCTCACGCGACCGTTTTTTCGGAACGCGGGTGGAGGAGGATGCGGCGCGACCTGAAGTCTTTTTGGAGGTGGTGGGAGGGGTGTGGCTAGTCCCGGGGATAGGAGCAGTGGGGTTGATCTGCGCCATAGGGACAGTGGAGGGAGGTCGGGGGCTCTCGCGAAACGCGGCGGTTGTGGCTCGGTATTCGCGGACGTGCGGATTTGTCTGATCTGCGTAGGCGAGCACTTCGTCCGGAATGATCATGGCGTGTCGATCCTTCGCCGGCGTGTTTTTCTTGGCGAACCTCTCGACGGTTGGGATGACGAAGTGTTCCGCTGGCGACCGGATTCGAATGTCGGTTGAGTGCAGGCGGAAGTGCTTGATGAGAGCAGGGAGCCACCGCATGTAGGGTACAAATCGGTTTGTGACTCCCTTGGCGATTTCCCGGTCGCGACGTTGGATCATGGAGACGAGATCCATCCAGATTATATCGGCGTAGTTGTACTTGCGGTTGTGGGCGATGCCGGTCAGGATGGTGAGAATCTGAAAGTTGCCGCGGTCCTGACCAGCATGCTTCCCTGACATGCACTTGTTGACGAGCAGGTACAACGTTCGCCATGGTTGAGGTAGATTGCGGGTGGTGACTTCACTGAGGACAAGTGGGCCCTTCTTTTTCTTATTGTCTGATTGGTAGCCCAGTCTGTCAATGTCGTCAATCAGTTGCTCGTGTGTCGGTAGTGGGTCGTAGGGTGAGTAGACGGGGAGTTGAAGTACTTCTTGTAATATCTTGCGGGTGAGCACCACCGTGTCTTGATCAATTCTGGCTGACAAGGTTTTAGCGAGACGGAGTGGTCCAGCTATCTGGAGTGTATGCCAGAATTGTTGAAGATAGACTTGAGCTTCTGGCTCGCCATGTGTGAGGGCGTGGCGAGGTGGGTGCCCTTTGAGGATTTCTACGATGACGGGGGCATCGCACCGAAAGCTCTCCAGATCCACCATGTAGTTGTTGGGAATCAGAGCCGCCCATTGACTTAGGGGAAATATCTGGTCGGGTGGTGGTACATAGGTGCGCGTGTGGACTTCGATGCGAGCGACGTCCCTTTGAATTGCAGCCTGCTCAAGTGCTTCAAGTGTGGCTTGATCTTTGTTAGTCATATCTGTACTCGACAGTGATTGTTATACGATTAGAGCGGACTAGTGTCGAAATCGCGAAGTATGAAAACGTAGATATGTCTAGAAAACTACTGCATTTTTGTATAAAATTTCGCATGTAAAGAGAAAGTTTCGTAACTTATATCATATAAGCATGTCGAGAAAGTTTTTCGCATATAAAGTTTCATGGGCATGAAAAGAAAGTTTTTCGCATATAAAGTTTTTCGCATATAAACCTTCGTATCTAGGTAGAATTGTCACAAGTAAAGCTAGTTTCGCATTTAATGTAGAATTTCGCATTTGGCAAGTAGTGGCAGATTTTCGCATATTGGGTAAAAATTCGCATGTAAAGAAAATTCGCTAAGTAATAGAGAGTTTCGCATATTAGGTAAATTTCGCATATAGGAGAATTTTCGCATGCAATGGGAAGTTTCGTAAGTGAACATGGACATGTCATGAGGATTTTTCGCATAGTGAGTAAAATTTCGCTAGTGTGCAAGTTGTCTAAATTTTCGCATGTGATGAGAAAATTCGCAAGTTATCATACATAGACAAGTCGAGAAATCGCTCAATTTCGCATGTAAGAAAGAACTTTCGCATATGAATTTTCGCACAGAAGGAAATTTTCGCACGTTAAAGCACTGTTTCACTCATAGTTAATATTCGCATGTATCAAGGAAATTTCGCACTTAGTCTATTCACGAATTTTCGCACATAAAGAAGATTTTCGCAAGTGGAAGTGTTTTCGCATTCCGAGTGAATTTTCGCAAGTAAGGTAGTTTTTCGCAAGTTATATGAAAGTTTCGCGGAAGGGAAAAAGAACTTTATGCATTGAGAAAATTTTCGTGTTTCTCTGTGGTTGCGAAATAGTGAAGATGCAAAAGTGTGTAGATGGAGAGATGTGTTATGAGATTTTCGCGGGGTGGCACTCACTGTAGCAGAGAAAGTTTTGACGAGAATAAAAGAAGATTTCTCAGATAGACTTTCGCGGGACTTCACATACTGTAGCAGCGAAAAACATTTTAACTTATGTAAATTCTCGAATGAAAGTTTCGCATTTCTTTAGTCACTGTAGCAGCGAAAATTTAGCTCTTTGAAATTTCTCGGATAAAAATTTCGCGGAATATTACTCACTGTAGTAGCGAAACTTTCAATCTTAAGAAATTTCTCGGAAAGATTTTCGCGGAATTGTTCTCACTGTAGCAGCGAAAGTTAACATTTTTAAAGCAATCTTCTGAGAATTTTTCACGGTGAAGAACATATTGCGACAGCATGCGAAACGACGAATAATTTTAGCCTTAGACCTACTCAAATCTCAACCAAAACGCTATAATCTGGGCTTAATCGACTCGTAATTGAATGGGTAACGCAGATTTGGGGATATTAAACATAAACAACATATCATGAGTTCGATTCAGAGGCCGCGAAAAACTTATTCTTAACCTAACAGATTTAATCGAAATGGGGCAAAACAGCTTAAAGTGACTAGAAATTGATTTAACTAAGGTATATTCATACCGAGAAGCTGATTTGCGACAATGGAGGTAGCAAGAAACGGAGTTTGAAAGCAGATTTTGACGACGACGTGACGCGGGGAGTTGCGAAATTTTGAGAGAGGGGTTGCGAAAGTTTTGAATTTTTCTCGGGATCTTTAGGAAAGTGAAAAGTGTTAAGGGTTTTGGGGTTTTACGAGTGTAGGCACTGTACATGCGAAATTTGAGTAAATGGGCCGAAAATTTCGCGGGCTTGGTCAAAACCTCAACATAGCTGAGTTTCGCGGATTTGGACCCAATTTTGACCCCTTTTGACCAGAAAAATTTGAAATTCAACCCAAAATATTTTGATCGGTCCGATTTTGACTCAGTTTGACCAGAATTTAAAATTTCAACTCGTATATATATATATATATATATATATATATATATTTTTAATTTTTATTTTAAATAATGAAAAATAAGAAGCTCCCCCTTAATCGTAAAACTTCCGTTTTAAATAATGAAATATCAGACGCTCCCCCTTAAACGAAAAATCTCTTTTAAAAATAATAGAAAAATCAGATGCTCCCCCTTAATCGAAAACTCCCCCTCAAAAGGACATAATTCAGAGGACACATAAGAATTCAGAAGACACATAGATAATGGAGTGAAGTGGAAAGGAAATATGTACACTTAATCAAAGTTCATGTAGAGACGATTGATCACAACTGAATATTCAACATGCCCAACATAGTCACTAGGTGTTGGAATCGTTTGACATCCAACGGTTTTGTGAAAATGTCGGCCAGTTGATCTTCGGTTGTGACGTAGTGCAATTCAATTGTCCCTTGTTCTACATGTTCTTTGATGAAGTGGTGACGAATATCTATGTGTTTTGTTCTAGAGTGATGTACCGGATTACTCGTCATCGCAATAGCACTTTTTGAGTCACAATAAATGGGAATTTTATCAACATGAATATTAAAATCTCGTAGTTGGGTTCTCATCCACAAAAGCTGTGAACAGCAACTAGCGGCGGCGACATATTCTGCCTCCGTCGACGAAGTTGAGACACAGTCTTGTTTTCGAGACGACCAACTTACGAGTTTACCGCCCAAGAAGTGTGCAGCTCCAGAGGTGCTTTTTCGGTCCATCTTGCATCCAGCATAATCTGAGTCAGAGAATCCAACTAGTTTGAAGTCCGATTGAGTGGGGTACCACAGACCCAGATTGGGTGTTCCTTTGAGGTAGCGGAGAATCCTTTTGACAGCAGTGAGATGGGATTCCTTTGGTGTGGCCTGAAAACGAGCGCAGATTCCTGTCGAGAGGACGATATCCGGTCGACTAGCAGTAAGGTACAGAAGAGATCCTATTATCCTTCGATAAACGGTTTGGTCAACGGGAACACCAGATGGGTCCGCGTCGGGTCGGCCAGAGGGTGACATAGGTGTAGCAGCAGTCTTTGCATCCTTCATTCCATATTTCTCGAGGATGTCATGGATGTATTTGGACTGATTGATGAAGATTCCGTCGGGGAGCTGCTTTACTTGAAGACCAAGAAAGAAGTTCAGCTCGCCCATCATACTCATTTCGAACTTTTCTTTCATCAATTCTGCGAACTCTTCACACAGTTGTGGTTCAGTCGATCCAAAGATGATGTCGTCGACATAAATCTGTACAATCATGATGTCCGGGCCACTCCGCTTTGTGAAGAGAGTTGTATCCAAAGATCCTTTCCTGAAGCCAGATTGTACAAGGAAGTCTGAAAGGACGTCATACCAAGCCCGGGGAGCCTGTTTTAGTCCGTAGAGGGCCTTGTAGAGTCGATATACGTGATGAGGAAATTCTTCGCTCAAGAACCCTTCAGGCTGACCAACGTACACTTCTTCCTTGAGAAACCCATTCAGAAATGCAGTCTTCACGTCCATTTGGTAGACTTTAAAGTTCTTGTGAGCAGCAAAGGCAAGAAAAATTCGTATGGCTTCGATCCTGGCAACTGGGGCAAAGGTTTCATCGTAGTCTATGCCTTCTTGTTGGTTGTATCCCTTAGCCACAAGTCTTGCTTTATTGCGGATAACAACACCATCTTCATCTTTTTTGTTCTTGAAGATCCATTTTGTGCCGATAATGGACCTATTGTGAGGTCGTGGTACGAGTTCCCAAACTTGTAGACGTTCAAACTGACTTATTTCCTCCTGCATTGCAATTAGCCAATCAGGATCGGAGAGAGCTTCAGCTACTCGTGATGGTTCGACTTGACTGAGATAGCAAGCAAACAGACTTTCATTCATCGTAGCCGAACGTGTTGAAACACCAGATGTGGGATCCCCAATAATCTGATCGGTAGGGTGAGAGCGAGCCCAAATTGGTACGTTGGTTTGTGAGGAGCTGGCCGCATTTGTGTCTATTTGAAACCCATTGGATTGGGGCCCGGTGTCCGAAGAGGAGATCTCAATCGTATTAAATTGAGAGGGTTCAGCATCAGGATCAGCAATATTCCCAGGGTTGGGTAGAATGTCGTCTTCGTTAAGATTGAGTGGATCCATGTTTGGAGGGACGACGTTATTGCCAGTAGCTGGTGGTGTAGGTGGAGTGGGTGCAGCGGTAGGTTGAGTGGTGGCGACGGGAGTCTTGTGAACTGGGTAGAAGTACTCGAAGAGCAGATCTAGATCTAGTTCACCACAATTGCCCTCAGCTGAGGAAGTTCCCACCGTTGAAGGTTGACCTTTTGTCAACGTCTGTAGAAGACCTGGTTCTGGACTGATATGACCAGAAGCTATTAGATCGCCTTCGCTTTCGTCAAAGGTGACATTCGTGCTTTCTATTACTGACCGTTTCTCCTTAAGATAGACTCTGTATGCCTTTGAGTTTAGTGAATATCCAACAAAGATGCCTTCAATTGCTTTTGGATCAAGCTTCCCAAGATGTTGGCGATCATTGGCCACAAAACATCGGCAACCGAAGACCCTCAGATAGGATATATCGGGGATACGACGGTTATTCAGCATCTCGTATGGGGTGCGGTTGAATCTTTTGTGGATTGAAGCCCGGTTTTGTGTGTAACAAGCCGTTTGAATAGCTTCGCCCCAAAGAGAATGAGGAAGTCCGGATTGAATGAGGAGAGTCCTAGCTGCTTCAACTAGTGTTCTATTCTTACGCTGAACGACACCATTCTGTTCCGGTGTCTTCACAGCTGAGAACTGTTGGGTGATGCCCTGAGTGGCGTAGAAATCACTGAGTTTCTTGTTCTTAAACTCAGTTCCGTTGTCTGTTCTGATAATCCGAACCTTTTGTTGATGAAGAGTTTGGGACGCAACAACAAACTCGATGATTATATCAGGAACTTCATCCTTTGTACGTATGAGTTTCGTCCACGTGTAGCGTGAAAAATCATCGACAATTACAAGAATATACCGTCTTCCTCCGAGTGTGGCCGTAGGCATTGGGCCACATAGATCCATGTGTAAGAGCTCGAGGATGAGCTTAGAGGACGGTGTTTCCTTGGAAGTGTGAGACGATCGCTTCATCTTCCCCAATTCACAGGCAGAGCAGAGGTGTTCCTTATGATATGTCAGTTGGGGTAGACCGTTGACGAGTTTGTTCTGTCGCAGTTTGTTGATGGTCTTGAAGTTGAGATGTGAAAGACGCCGGTGCCATAAATCGTTCAACTTGGGTGCGGCTCGAGAGAGAAGACATATTGGTCGGGAGGTCTTAAGATTGAGTATGTAGAGATGAGACGTGCGTGTTCCAGAGAGAAGAGGTTGTCCTGAGGCATCTATAATGCTGCAGATGTCAGTTCGAAGAGAACCTTGTATCTTTTGTCGCAGAAACGACCAATGCTGAAGAGATTGTAGCTCAGACCCTCGACATAAGAGATGCCCTTAATCGTCAGTTTGTCGTGGACGAGATCACCCGTTCCAAGAATTGGCGCCATTTGACTATTCCCGAAGGAGACCCTTCCGAGATAGCGCTCGGAGAAGTTGCTCAACAGCTCCTTGTTCCCCGTCATGTGTGTGGAGCAACCTGAGTCTAGATACCACACATGACAGACCTGCAATTATCAGCAAACGTTGGGTCCCCGTATTCGGACGGGGCTTTCTTGTGATACAAGTATAGTTTTCATGCGTTTAAAGGGAAATGTGGTTTCTAAATCAGATTGTGTCGATTCTAATTTAGCTTTCCCTTTGTCAGTTGTTTGATGATGTGAGGCTACTGTCTTTCTAACCCATATTTTCCTAACTTGTGCTTGCATGTATGGTGTCTTATACATGTATCGTCATGGGGCGTGTGGTTGTTGTTTTCGTGCTTCGGTTTTGGTTGCGTTTGGCTGGCGAGTAGTCGGTGAGTTTGCGTTTGATGACGAGAGACGTTTGCGCTTAACCTTCGGTTTAGGCGAGATGGGAGATTTCATGAACGTCGTGGAGGAGGTTCGCTTGTGGGACCCCGGTCCCCGGAAATTAGGTCGGCCAATAAATTATGTGTATAACTTATGTGATCTTTACGTAATCTTTGTATATGACATATGCGTATGTGATGGTAGGAATTTTGTACTCGGGAATGCTCCGAGAATCTTTGCGCGATTAAATGCCAAGGACTTCGGGTCCGTTATGAACCCTAATTTGGAAGGGTAAATTTCGGAAATGCCAAAGGAAATGATAAATAATAGTTGGGCTAAAGATTTTATTTTGGCTAAGGAATTTTAATGGGTCCAAATTATGAGAAAGGCCCATACCCTACCCAACAAAATACCAAGTAAAAATATCTAAACCAATAATTGAGAACCATGACCTCATTTTAAAGAAAGTAACGAGAACCAAGAGGAAGAGATAGAAGCCGAGACAAGAACCGAACTAAAGCCTTTCAACTTGCTAAGAGCCTCGGAAAATTGAAGGTGAAATACCCTCCCTAAGCTTTTAATTTCGTACTATAGGAGTAGATGAAGAGTATTAATGGCGATTAAATGCAAATGGTAGGAGAAAGCCACGGAAACCCTAAATACCGATTCTAGGCTCGAACTAAGGTTTAGGTAGGTGCAAATGTGAAGTTAAGTAGCTTAGTATGTGCTTTAGAACTTAGAATGCTAGAAAGAACGAGCTACGAAGCGAGTTAGGGGAGAAGAACGATGAAAAATCGAAGAAGATGATGATAAATGTCGAATTAGATGTCGACATAACATATCGATATTTTATAAATGTCGAGAGTCATGCTAGGTCTTGTCGACATTTTCCTCAAAATGCCGAAGTGTTAAAGTACAATGTCGAACTGTTAGGAAAATGTCGAAACACATCATAAATGTCGAGGTTTACGTAAAATGCATGCCGACATCTTCTAATCCAAATGTCGAATGTTATATGAAATGTCGACATAACATACATATCGACGTTTTATAAATGTCGAGACCCGCGCGAGTTCATGTCGACGTTTCTAACCAAAAAATGTCGAGCTTCACTTAAATGTCGAGCTCATGTCGACTTTCCATCTCAAATGTCGGAAGGCAAAATGTCGAATGGTATATGGAATGTCGAGTCATTGCATTCGGACGAAATGTCGAAACCATGTTAGGATAAATGTCGCATGAAATGTCGATGTAACTTATATATCGACATTTTATAAATGTCGAGATCTTAAACCATTTAAATGTCGACATCTCACGTTCCAAAATAACAGAATAAAATGTCGAATGACCGAACATAAAAATGTCGAGACCTCAAATTGAAATAAATGTCGAATTCATACACAAAGATGTCGAGGCATCCTAGGAATAAAAATGTCGAGATGTTAAGTAAAAATGTCGAGAGTTTCCAACAATGTCGAGACCTAATTAACTATACAACCCGACATTTATTCTAAGTCCATGTCGAGATCTTTCAATACATCAATGTCAAATTTATGTCGACATTTCTGTAAATGTCGAAGCACATGGCATCAAGGTATGTTTGTTTAAACACGAGATCTAACCTAACTTACAACTCGAGACCTTATAAGCAATGACTTATGCTTCACGAAAAACACTTCGCAATATTGGAACTTCACGAGGCATGTGAGAGCGTGCGAATCCGACTAGAATTACTGAAAATATATTCCTAACTTAGAAATTTAGTATACTCAAACCATTAAATAAAATAGCGCACTGACACCAATATTTCGTGCCTAAGGTCGGGACTTAGGAACACTTACGGGTCCGGTGACTGCTAATCTACGGACTCCAGGTAAGTAGAAATTCAACTACGACACGTAACTTGCCTGCGTCCAATTATGTGAATTACATGCTCGTGTATCTTCTATGAAATGCGTACGTATGAGAAGATTTAATTCTATGCATGATAGTATGATTTGCATATGTATATGAACATAACATGAGCACTTGCACGCATGAGTAGGAAGTAAGGAGTGAGGCATGAGCGTGCATAAGATCGTCTGTGTGCGATGTATATTCGCCGATATTGGCGTTTGTGTCGACTCGAATGAAGAGTCACGGCTCCCCTTATGCAGCCTTTAAGGCCTGAATAAGAGGCTGGGTAAATACCCCGTACGATAAGGCCTGAATAAGAGGCTGGGTACATACCCCGTACGATAAGGCCTGAATAAGAGGCTGGGTACATACCCCGTACGATAAGGCCTGAATAAGAGGCTGGGTACATACCCCGTACGATAAGGCCTGAATAAGAGGCTGGGTAAATACCCCGTACGATAAGGTGGAATAAGAGGCTGGGGAAATGAAAGCCGAGGGCCCGTAAGGAATGAGAGTATAAGAAAAAGAGTAAGAGCAAAAGAAAAGAGTACGAGTATGAGAAAAAGAGTACGAGCGTTAGAAAACGACGACGTGGATTGTCGTCCGTTAGGACACGTGCATTCATGCATAATTTCTGCTTACTGAGCCTCGGTGGCTCATTATTTTACGTGTTGTAGGTACTGACGATCACGGTACGTGATCCGACTTTTATGCAAGGCCGATCTTTTGACGCAGTCCGACCGCTTTTGAGGTGGGAGTGTGTGTATGGATGACGACCTGTGAAGGCCGGGCGCATAGGGAGCTTTTGGCTGCACATACACACAAACACTTGTATTTTGTAGACAAGGGCATGATAACGTTGAATGATGTATAACATTCTTTTGGCATGTATATAAAAATTTCTGCGTGCATTTTTAAAATGAAAAATTTTATTCGCATTTTTACGTATTCGCACGATCACCAAAGCACTTACACTTAGAATTAGAACGAAATACGAGGGCGGGACGACGGGTCCTGTCAGAGTGGTATCAGAGCTTCGGTCACAGGTCCTGCAGACTGTCCATACACACACACTCAAAAGCGCGGAAGCGGCCTTGCTTGTAAGTAAGATGTTATGTGAATTTATTGTATGGTTTGATTTATTGGCCTTAGGAATTATCAGGATAGGTTGAGAAAATGGTAAGACTTAGAGGAGAAGGAAGCAGGGAATCTGATCAGGGTAGGGACACTAATAACCCCCCTGACAGTCGGGATGCTACCATCCTGCAGCTGACTGAACTGGTCCGGCAACAATCGGCCCAGATTCAGCAACTGATCCAGCAAAATGCTGGTGGGCAACCAGCCAACTTACCTCCCCCACCGGAACGAATTGAGATGATCGGGAAGAGGTTCAGAAAGCTCAATCCTCCACTGTTCGAGGATGCTGCGGATCCTACCTCCGCTGAAGACTGGCTAAGGACGCTGGAGAACATGTTCCAGCATAGCCGCACACCCGAAGCGGAAAAGGTCATGTGCGCTGCCTACCTGTTAAGGGGGTGCGCCGGACACTGGTGGGACACCGTCTCAGCCATCGAAAATACACTGACGATGAGTTGGGATCGGTTTAAGGAGATTTTCCGAGGGAAGTACTACACCGCCCCGGTCAGAGCCCAAAGGATGAACGAATTCATCAACCTCCGCCAAGGAGCCATGACAGTGGCGGAGTACATCAGGAAGTTCGAGCAGCTTTCCAGGTTCGCTGCTCATATGGTCAGCACAGACGCGCTCAAGGTCGAACGGTTCATAGAAGGACTGAAACCCGAGTTATATCGGGATGTAAGTATGGCGGGTATGCAAGGGGCCACGTATGCACAAGTGGCTGAGAGAGCGCTCGTGGCGGAGCAGGCCGAGTCTAGAATAGCTCGCGCCCAAGAAGTTAAGCGTAAATTCGTACAAGGGCCGCAGGGGAGCGGAAGTAATCCGAAACGGCAATTCGTGGCCCAGGAAGGGAAACAGGGGCCTCAATATCGACCTGGACCACCCCCACAGTTCAAACCCAACCAGGGTAGGCCCCAGCTGGATCTACCCGTATGCCCGAAATGCGCACGGAGACACTCGGGAGTCTGCAACTCCCAGAACGCCGTTTGCTACAAGTGTGGCAAGACGGGCCATTATTCGAGGGCATGTCCGGAAGATGGATCCGGAAGCCAAGCTAGGAACCCGATAGAACCTCCAAGGGTACCGGCCAGGGTCTACACCATAACTTCCGAAGAAGCAGAAAATAACCCGGACGTGGTGACAGGTACCCTTCTCGCTTACCAGACCCCCACATGCATACTAGTCGACTCAGGAGCGACCCATTCATTCGCGTCTACTAAGTATGTCGCGAGGGTAGGAGTCACGCCTCCCCAAACTGAGTGCGAATTTAGGGTAACAGTTCCGAACGGGGATCCCACCCAAACTAACCAAGTGTTACGGGATTGCCCGATAGTAATTGGGGACAAGGAATTGCCCATAGACCTCATAATGATCCCTATGAATGATTATGAGGTAATCCTCGGTATGGATTGGCTATCGAAGTACGGAGCCGTCATAGACTGCCACCACAAGATAGTCACACTCAACGTAGACGAAGATGAACCCCTTAAGTTCGTAGGAACTAGTAAAGGGACCATGATCTCTAGAATATCAGCGTTGAAAGCTCAACGACTGATCAAATCGGGGTGCGAAGCCTATCTGGTATTCGCTATCAAGTCGGAAGAGAACGCCTCCCCGAAACTCGAGGAAGTACCAATAGTAAAGGACTTCCCCGACGTATTTCCCGAAGAGTTACCGGGACTACCGCCCGAACGGGAAATAGAGTTCGTTATAGATCTGGTACCAGGAGCGGCACCAGTATCTAAGACGCCCTATCGGCTAGCACCGACGGAGATGAAGGAATTAAAGGATCAACTCGACGAACTCATGCAGAAGGAGTTCATACAGCCGAGTTTCTCTCCTTGGGGAGCGCCCGTGCTATTCGTGAAAAAGAAAGACGGATCCATGCGGTTATGCATAGACTACAGGGAGTTGAACAAGTTGACGATTAAGAACAAGTACCCACTCCCTAGGATAGACGATCTATTCGATCAACTGCAAGGTGCAACGGTCTTCTCCAAGATCGACTTAAGATCGGGCTATCACCAACTAAGGATCCGGAAGAAGACGTCCCGAAGACGGCCTTTAGTACCCGTTATGGCCACTACGAATTTCTGGTGATGCCATTCGGGTTGACTAATGCGCCCGCAGCCTTTATGGATTTAATGAACCGGGTGTTCAAGCCATACTTAGATAGGTCTGTCATCGTCTTCATAGATGACATCCTAGTCTACTCGAAAACGAAGGAGGAGCACGAAGAACACCTGAGGGAAGTACTAGGAATACTACGGGAGAAGCAACTATACGCCAAGTTCAAGAAGTGCGAATTTTGGCTCGACCAAGTCGCCTTCTTAGGGCACATAGTATCAGGAGAAGGAATCTCAGTAGACCCGAAGAAGATAGAAGCTATTAGCAATTGGCCCAGGCCGACGAACGTGACGGAAATACGAAGCTTCCTCGGTCTGGCAGGATACTATAGGAAGTTTATAAAAGACTTTTCAAAAATAGCATCGACACTGACGAGGCTAACCAAGAAGAATACGCCTTTTCAGTGGACCGTAGAATGTGAACGGAGCTTCCAAGAGTTGAAAGAAAGGCTTACGACGGCCCCAGTTCTCACAATTCCGTCGGGAACTGGAGGATTCACCGTTTATAGCGATGCGTCGAAGAACGGGTTAGGGTGTGTGCTGATGCAGAACGGGAATGTAGTAGCGTACGCCTCTCGTCAACTGAAGGAGTACGAAAAAAATTACCCGACGCACGACTTAGAATTGGCGGCGGTGGTCTTTGCTCTCAAGATATGGAGGCATTACCTCTACGGAGAGCGGTGTGAGATATACACCGACCATAAGAGCCTCAAATACTTCTTTACGCAAAAGGAGTTAAATATGAGGCAGAGGAGGTGGTTAGAGTTAGTTAAGGATTATGACTGCGTAATCAACTACCACCCAGGCAAGGCGAACATAGTAGCCGATGCCTTAAGTCGAAAAGCAGTCAGTGCAGAACTACAACTGCTGGAAGTAGAAGTCGTAAGGTTAGGCGAAGTTGAGGCGCAACTAGCAGCCTTAACTTTGCAACCAACACTGCTGGAGCAGATCAAGACAGCGCAAGGAGCAGACGAGTTATATGTAAAGATTAAGGAGGCACAACCGGAGCAAACCACTGGAAACTTTATGATACGGGAAGACGAACGATTATACTTCAAGAACCGGGTGTACGTGCCAGACGACGCCGAACTACGACGGCTAATAATGACAGAAGCACACGCTACAGCATACTCGGTACATCCAGGAGCAACGAAGATGTACAGAGACTTAAAGAAAAACTACTGGTGGCCGGGCATGAAAAAGGATATCGCGACCTTCGTGAGTCAATGCCTGACGTGCCAGCAGATTAAAGCCGAGCATCAACGGCCGGCAGGAACCCTGCAACCGTTACCCATTCCGGAATGGAAATGGGATAACATTACCATGGACTTCGTAGTAGGACTGCCTAGAAATGCGAAAGGGCACGACGCAATTTGGGTAATCGTCGACCGACTAACCAAGTCTGCCCATTTCCTACCAATAAGTACGACGTATTCCATGGAACGATACGCGGAGCTCTATATCCAAGAAATAGCGCGACTGCACGGCGTTCCATCGTCGATAGTCTCGGATCGCGACTCCAGATTTCTATCGAAATTCTGGACTAGCTTACAAAAGGCAATGGGAACCAGGCTATCCTTTAGTACCGCCTACCATCCGCAGACGGACGGTCAATCTGAGCGGACGATACAGACGTTGGAGGACATGCTGCGAGCATGCGTACTAGATTTCAAAGGGAATTGGAGTAAATATCTCCCATTGATCGAGTTCTCCTATAATAATAGCTACCACGTCACCATTGGAATGGCACCGTACGAAGCGCTATACGGACGTAGATGCAGATCCCCAGTACATTGGGACGAGGTTGGCGAACGGGCAGTGTTAGGCCCTGACATAGTACGAGAAATGACGGAAGCCATTACCACCATACGAGAAAGAATGCGAACGGCACAGAGTCGACAGAAAAGCTACGCCGACCGAAGACGTCGACCACTGGAATTTGAGGAAGGCGACATGGTGTTTGTTAAAGTATCGCCGATGAAAGGCGTGAAAAGATTTGGGAAGAAAGGGAAGCTAAGTCCTAGGTATATAGGACCCTTTAGGATACTGAAGAGGGTAGCCGAGGTAGCATACCAACTGGAGCTACCTGCGTCATTATCGCAAGTGCATGACGTGTTTCACGTCTCGACACTACGGAAATACATAGCTGACCCGCACCACGTTCTAGGAAATGAATCTCTGCATCAACAATTGAAACCGGATCTAAGCTACGAAGAGACTCCGGTGGAGATATTGATGTACGAGACCAAAAGACTTAGGAATAAAGACATTCCTTTAGTGAAAATACTGTGGCGGAACCAGTCCACGGGAGAAGCCACATGGGAGCGGGAGGACGAAATGCGAATTCGTTACCCCGAATTGTTTCACACAGGCTGATTTCGGGGGCGAAATCCTCCTTAAGGGGGGGAGGATGTGGGACCCCGGTCCCCGGAAATTAGGTCGGCCAATAAATTATGTGTATAACTTATGTGATCTTTACGTAATCTTTGTATATGATATATGCGTATGTGATGGTAGGAATTTTGTACTCGGGAATGCTCCGAGAATCTTTGCGCGATTAAATGCCAAGGACTTCGGGTCCGTTATGAACCCTAATTTGGAAGGGTAAATTTCGGAAATGCCAAAGGAAATGATAAATAATAGTTGGGCTAAAGATTTTATTTTGGCTAAGGAATTTTAATGGGTCCAAATTATGAGAAAGGCCCATACCCTACCCAACAAAATACCAAGTAAAAATATCTAAACCAATAATTGAGAACCATGACCTCATTTTAAAGAAAGTAACGAGAACCAAGAGGAAGAGATAGAAGCCGAGACAAGAACCGAACTAAAGCCTTTCAACTTGCTAAGAGCCTCGGAAAATTGAAGGTGAAATACCCTCCCTAAGCTTTTAATTTCGTACTATAGGAGTAGATGAAGAGTATTAATGGCGATTAAATGCAAATGGTAGGAGAAAGCCACGGAAACCCTAAATACCGATTCTAGGCTCGAACTAAGGTTCAGGTAGGTGCAAATGTGAAGTTAAGTAGCTTAGTATGTGCTTTAGAACTTAGAATGCTAGAAAGAACGAGCTACGAAGCGAGTTAGGGGAGAAGAACGATGAAAAATCGAAGAAGATGATGATAAATGTCGAATTAGATGTCGACATAACATATCGATATTTTATAAATGTCGAGAGTCATGCTAGGTCTTGTCGACATTTTCCTCAAAATGCCGAAGTGTTAAAGTACAATGTCGAACTGTTAGGAAAATGTCGAAACACATCATAAATGTCGAGGTTTACGTAAAATGCATGCCGACATCTTCTAATCCAAATGTCGAATGTTATATGAAATGTCGACATAACATACATATCGACGTTTTATAAATGTCGAGACCCGCGCGAGTTCATGTCGACGTTTCTAACCAAAAAATGTCGAGCTTCACTTAAATGTCGAGCTCATGTCGACTTTCCATCTCAAATGTCGGAAGGCAAAATGTCGAATGGTATATGGAATGTCGAGTCATTGCATTCGGACGAAATGTCGAAACCATGTTAGGATAAATGTCGCATGAAATGTCGATGTAACTTATATATCGACATTTTATAAATGTCGAGATCTTAAACCATTTAAATGTCGACATCTCACGTTCCAAAATAACAGAATAAAATGTCGAATGACCGAACATAAAAATGTCGAGACCTCAAATTGAAATAAATGTCGAATTCATACACAAAGATGTCGAGGCATCCTAGGAATAAAAATGTCGAGATGTTAAGTAAAAATGTCGAGAGTTTCCAACAATGTCGAGACCTAATTAACTATACAACCCGACATTTATTCTAAGTCCATGTCGAGATCTTTCAATACATCAATGTCAAATTTATGTCGACATTTCTGTAAATGTCGAAGCACATGGCATCAAGGTATGTTTGTTTAAACACGAGATCTAACCTAACTTACAACTCGAGACCTTATAAGCAATGACTTATGCTTCACGAAAAACACTTCGCAATATTGGAACTTCACGAGGCATGTGAGAGCGTGCGAATCCGACTAGAATTACTGAAAATATATTCCTAACTTAGAAATTTAGTATACTCAAACCATTAAATAAAATAGCGCACTGACACCAATATTTCGTGCCTAAGGTCGGGACTTAGGAACACTTACGGGTCCGGTGACTGCTAATCTACGGACTCCAGGTAAGTAGAAATTCAACTACGACACGTAACTTGCCTGCGTCCAATTATGTGAATTACATGCTCGTGTATCTTCTATGAAATGCGTACGTATGAGAAGATTTAATTCTATGCATGATAGTATGATTTGCATATGTATATGAACATAACATGAGCATTTGCACGCATGAGTAGGAAGTAAGGAGTGAGGCATGAGCGTGCATAAGATCGTCTGTGTGCGATGTATATTCGCCGATATTGGCGTTTGTGTCGACTCGAATGAAGAGTCACGGCTCCCCTTATGCAGCCTTTAAGGCCTGAATAAGAGGCTGGGTAAATACCCCGTACGATAAGGCCTGAATAAGAGGCTGGGTACATACCCCGTACGATAAGGCCTGAATAAGAGGCTGGGTACATACCCCGTACGATAAGGCCTGAATAAGAGGCTGGGTAAATACCCCGTACGATAAGGTGGAATAAGAGGCTGGGGAAATGAAAGCCGAGGGCCCGTAAGGAATGAGAGTATAAGAAAAAGAGTAAGAGCAAAAGAAAAGAGTACGAGTATGAGAAAAAGAGTACGAGCGTTAGAAAACGACGACGTGGATTGTCGTCCGTTAGGACACGTGCATTCATGCATAATTTCTGCTTACTGAGCCTCGGTGGCTCATTATTTTACGTGTTGTAGGTACTGACGATCACGGTACGTGATCCGACTTTTATGCAAGGCCGATCTTTTGACGCAGTCCGACCGCTTTTGAGGTGGGAGTGTGTGTATGGATGACGACCTGTGAAGGCCGGGCGCATAGGGAGCTTTTGGCTGCACATACACACAAACACTTGTATTTTGTAGACAAGGGCATGATAACGTTGAATGATGTATAACATTCTTTTGGCATGTATATAAAAATTTCTGCGTGCATTTTTAAAATGAAAAATTTTATTCGCATTTTTACGTATTCGCACGATCACCAAAGCACTTACACTTAGAATTAGAACGAAATACGAGGGCGGGACGACGGGTCCTGTCATCGCTTGCGTGGTCGGAGTGTTGCATGTTCATGTGTGTCATATTCATGAAAGCGTGGAAGAACAAAATCATCGCAGCAGCACATAGACATAAGTTTGGTAAAAGAAAGATAAGTTTTGGCAACATAACTGTCTACGACCTTAGGACATTGGGATTCAGTACATAGAGAGGAAAGACGAATATAGGATGATCTTTTCTTCTTGTCATCGAAGAGCGGATTCTCCTTTATTTGATACGAACTCCCATCCAGAGATGTCGAACTCACATTCCCTGTATCCATAAGAATATGCGTGTTAGTGTTAGAATTTGTGTCAGCTTCAGGAGTCATCTTCGCCGTCCTCTTACATTTGCATGTTTGAGAATCGGGTACTTGACTCGACGTAGAAGGTTTGTTCGTATTGAGAGATTGTTCTAGGGTAAAGATTTTGTAAAGTAGATCTTCTCGCTCTTTTGCAAAGGCTTTCCGCTCTACGTCTATGGTTCGTTCTAGTTCTGCTATGGTTAGAAGTTTCTCTGGGACATAGATGCGAGAGAGAGCTTCTCGGAAAGCGATTTCCTGTTCTTCGGTTGGGAACTGAGACTTGATGTCTTCAGAGAGTGAGGTTTTTTTAGTCTTATCACTAGCATTCAACTCTGTGTAGTCGTACGCGTTTTCTGCCCAGAGAATGTTCTGTTCCCTCTTTTCTTCCGAAAGAACACCGGAGGAGGATCTTACAAACGGCATGAGCTGTGAGGGAGTTCCTTTCCTCATTTTCAGGAACGATGTACTGTACATGTTATACCTTTTGACAATTAGTGGCGTTGGATCACAGTTGCTGGCCAGGCCGATTCCCATCCGAGTGTTGTAGAATTCCGTTTCAACTGGTTGGTTCAATAGGCATAAGATGTTTGCGGCCTTTTTCCTGAGGTGTAGTTGATCTTCAAGTTCTTTTATCTTGCGGTATAGCCTAACTCTTTCCTTTGTAAACAGTTCATATTGGGAGGCCGTCAGGAGGCGAGAGGTTTCACATGAACTGATGGCTAGAGTAGTTTCCTTAACCTTAGTCTCACTTTGTTTGTTCTTGCTTTGCAGACGTTTGACTAATGCTTCGGAGGCCACTAGACGTTCGTTTGCACAAGCTAGCTCCTCTACTTTTAAACTAAGTAAGGCATAGTTTGTTTCAAATTTTAGCCTAAGTTCATCATAGTCCCTAGCGTCTACGGTGGGTTTCTTAATGGTGTTTCGGTGACTAAACACATCATCGAGTTGCGAGATTCGTACCTCAGACTCGGTGTTGGTGGGAGTCTTAGCTGTGTTCGCTCCGTGGTCAGCCATCTCCTCGTCCTCGTCCTGTTCGACCAACCTTGCCATGCAGCAATCTTCATCCTTAGGCTCCTCGTCTTCCGATGTGTCGTTCACCCATTCAGCTTCTTCAGTGAGTAGAGCTTTCCCACTTTCCATTTTGCGGGTCATTCTGGCCTTACGGTCATAGTAGCCAGAGTCCTTCACGCGTGGGGCATGGCATTCTTTGGCAAAGTGGCCTGACTTTCCACACCGAAAGCACTTTACAGACTTTTGAGATGCGGAGTCCTCTGCTTTCTTTGTCGGCTTAGTTTCCTTTGTGGGAGTGGTCTTTTTGGTGTCGCTATAGGTTCTTTGGCGATTGGAGGAGGATGAGGATTTTTTCCCGATCTTCTTTGAGACCAACTTAGTGAGCATTGCTAGTTGCTTGCGTATGTCACGAACTTCTTCATCTGATTCTGTATCGGCTTCGGATCCTGAAGGGGTGTCAGATACAAAAGCTGGTAGCTTTCCTTTGTTCTGTTTGGTCTTAGTGGTCGAAGATCGTTCATTGGTTTTGTTCGAGAGGAGTGCCAGTGGGTCGACTCGAGTGTTGGTGGACTGAGGTTGCACGTAAGGAGCATAGGCAGACAGACTGTCATACAGTGCA
This sequence comes from Craterostigma plantagineum, assembly GCA_027422505.1. NCBI lineage: Eukaryota > Viridiplantae > Streptophyta > Magnoliopsida > Lamiales > Linderniaceae > Craterostigma > Craterostigma plantagineum. Next base: position 94,220 of record JAPQWV010000865.1, read on the forward strand.
TGGATGGAAGTGTTGGAGAGGTCCTTACTCTGAATCATCATCACGATTGCATTGCCCCAGTGTGGTTTGAGGCTACCAAGGAAGCGGTTGTTGATGTCGAATTTGTCCCTCGAGATCCTGGCCTTTTTGAGTTCATTGATGACCTTCAAGTATCGGAGGTATGTGTCACGCAGTTCCTCTCCTTCATAGGCCTGGAAATGTTCATACTGCGAGAGACACGCTGATTTCCTCCCCTGAGCACTTTCAGTTGTGCCTGCCATAATTTCTGCAAGTTCATCCCATATTTCCTTGGCAGTTGTGCAGCACTCAACGTGACCGTAGACCTCGTTTCCCAAAGCCTGGAAGAGGTAACCTTTGGCAGTCTCGTCGGCCTGTACGCGAGCCAGTTCATCCTCATTGATGGGACCTCTTGGAGTGCGACGTTCATCCATGGGAGGATTTGCGTTTGGTTGTGCAGGGATGATTGTCCAGAACTGTTCTGGGCCGTTGAAGATGGAGTCCAGAAGGTATTGAGAGAGTGGTGCGCCTTTGTTCCTGATGAATGTGAGGAACCGGTTCGTCCATATGCTGTAGTCACCTTGTCGCAGCATCGGAGGCCTGGTGTCGGAGCCCACTATGGAGATGTCATTCGTGGTAGACATGGTTGGTGCAGTCGAATCGTCCGTGGTTTTGATCTTGAATAGATAAGAAAGTTAGTAACGAACGAGATGAAAAATACGAGTTTAATGTGTAGGGTTTTGAGAAGAAAATCGTTTAAAGAATTTCTTAGAGCTAAGTGATCGTGTGTGACGGTCGATAATGTATGAACGGAAATGTATCAAGAAATTAGGAGAAGTTCTAGAAATTTAAAAACCGAGATTTGAGATGGGATTAAAGTGAACGGATCAAATTTTAAATATGTTAGAAAAGATCTTAACCCGAGAAAATTTTAACCTTAGAAGAAATTAATACGTTCGAAAAATTCTCAATTTGAAGAATTTCGCAAGTTAAAAGGTTTAGCAAGTTGAGAATTTTTTTTTTTTAAACTTCGCAAGAAAACTTCGAGAGAAAAAAAAAGAGTCCGCTAGGTGAGAATTTTAAAATTTCGCAAGAGAATTTCACAAGTTATAGGACTTTCGCAAGTTGAGAATCAAAAGTTTCGCAAACAGTTTTTCGCAAGTTATAAGACTTTCGTAAGAAAGTTTCGCACGTAATAAATTTCGCACGTTAAGAAAATTTTCGTAAGTTGAGAATTTTTAAAGCTTCGTAGAAAGTTACGCAAGTTGTAGAAATTTCGCACGTTAAAAACTTTAAATCTTCGCAAGAGGAAATTTTGCTGTTTGAATAAATTCTTGAAATAAGATTTTTCGCATAAAAAGTTTCTCGGATATAGGAAGTAACAGTTGCGAAATACAAATGCTGTAAAAGTGAGAGTTTCGCGGCTTAAAATTCTCGGATCTTAAAGTAGGCAGTTGCGAAAAAATGTAGTGGAAGTGAAAGTTTCGCGGTTTTGAAGATTCTCGGATTGTGAAGGTAGAAAGTTGCGAAAAATGTTGTGTAAAGGAGAGTTTCGCGGATTGTAAATTCTCAGATTTTGAAAGTAGAGAGTTGCGAAAAATGTAGTATGAAGGAGAATTTCGCGGATTGAAAATTCTCGGGATCGACTTTCGCGGACGTGGAAAAATTCGCGGACTTGAACGTTCAAGCTCAGAATTTCGCGGTCAAGAACAGGTTAGTACTGTTCCATTGCTTTTCACGCGATTTCCCAGAAAAGCGTCCCGTTCTTGCTCAAATCTCAACCAAAATCGCTCAAACTTGATCCTAAACTTCAGAAATTGTTTCCTAAACACATAATCGACCGATTTGTGAGCTAAAAACAACAAAAAGTAGGTCAAATCGACCGAAAACAGAGAATGGCCGAGATGTCCTTTTCTGAAAAGTTTTTGCTTCAATCTTGCTCAAAACTCGTTAAAACTGATCCAAAAGTGTTTTAAAAACATCTTAGGCATAGAATCGATCTGGGGGAAGGTTTTAAACACAAAAACAAAGCATAAACACCCCAAAACGAACTCAAAATGCCCGAAAGTGGTTTTTTATCCAAAAACACCTTTGATCTTTATTGGAATCGAACGAAACTGGATTCAAATCAGTGAAGATCGATCCACGTTTGCTCTGATACCACTTGTTGGTCCCGAAATGCACCAAACAAGGAATCAAAGAGGCTAAATGGAATGAAGAAGGGAGAGTTTCTCACCTTTGAGTGTGTGTAGTGTGTGAAAATAAGAGTAAGCCTTTTAATCTTTGGTTAGCTTTCAAAGTGAGTTGGTAAAACCTTATATACCACATTAACCCTAGGTATATTAAGGCCCAATCACTAATAATAAAATTATTACATTCTAGTCCAAAGCCCAAGTTAATAGATTAATACAAAATTAATCCCAAGACTTAAACTATTGACACAATCAATTAAATATCCTAACAGATTCAGCCCCGATCAAGAACAGATGTCTCAGTGAATTTTATCAAAAACTTGGAATAAGTCAACAATATTCAGCCGCCAAGACTGCTCAACAGAATGGGGTAGTCGAACGAAAGAACAGAACTCTAGTGGAAGTCGCGCGTACGATGCTCATCCAATCTGGTCTTCCACATTTTCTCTGGGCGGAAGCAGTAAATGCCTCTTGTTTCACTCAAAACAGGACGGTGGTTCACAAGCACTTTGACAAGACTCAGTATGAAATTATCAACAAACCAGTACCCAACATCTCATTCTTTAAAGTCTTCGGGTGCAAGTGCTTTGTGGCGAACGACCGAGAGCAACGTGCTAAGTTCGACCCTAAAGCATTCGAAGCCACTTTCGTCGGGTATTCTTCAACCTCGAAAGCGTACCGAGTATACATCAAGTCCAACCACACAATCAAAGAAAGCTACAATGTCACTTTCCACGAAGTGGCGGATACGGCTTCTGGTCACTTAAGTCCAGGACCCGTGCTTAACCCGATGGCTCCTCCACACCTCAGTTCAGGACCCGTACCTAACCAGATAACTTCTGAATATAACAGTTCAGAACCTGTTTTCACTGGTGTGTTGGCACAAAACCAACAGAAGATGGCAACAACTCCGAATTCAACGTCGGAAGAAGCAATGAGACTTGTATTAGACGATTTGGACTCTCTCTTCGAGCCAGTATATCGGTCACACACTGCTACACCTATAGTGGATTCTCCATACGACGAGACCGACGTACCAAGTGCTTCTCACGTCCCTACCTCACCTGATTCAGAATTACCACAGAATAACGAAGAACCTACAGTGGTTACTGAGGGAGAATCATCAGAGACGATCGTTCCAAGTGTAGAATTGGAACTTCCTCAAGCAATTGATCAATCAGAGACTACAGGAAATCTAGACCCACAGATGGCTGATGCATCGGCTTCAGCCTTGCCTCATGAGCACAAGTGGACTAGAGGTCACCCGGTTGATCAGATAATTGGCGATCCTTCGAATGGAGTGAGGACACGTCATCAACACAGTCTCTTCAGCTGCTTCTTAAGTAAAAACGAGCCTACCAAGGTAGCAAACGCACTTCAAGACCCAGATTGGGTAATAGTGATGCATGATGAAATTCATCAATTTGAACGTCTTCAAGTGTGGACCTTAGTACCCCGTCCCCATGGGAAAACAATTGCCGGAACTACATAGGTATTCAAAAACAAGAAGAATGAAGATGGTGAAGTGATCCGGAACAAAGCAAGGCTAGTTGAGAAGGGATACAATCAACAGGAAGCATCGACTAAGACGAGACATATGCTCCCTTTGCCCGAATCGAAGCTATCTGTCTTCTCCTAGCTTATGCCGCTCACAAAGACTTCAAAGTCTATCAGATGGATGTTAAGACTGCCTTTCTCAATGCCGTAATAAAAGAAGAAGTCTACGTCGCTCAGCCGGAAGGCTTCGTTGATCAAGAACATCCCGATCACGTCTATCGATTGGACAAAGCTCTCTATGGACTAAAACAAGCCCCACGTGCTTGGTACGATGTCCTGAGTGAATTCCTCGTGAAGTCTGGATTCATACGAGGAACGATAGACACAACCCTCTTCATCAAATGGCAAGACAAAAATCTGATGGTCGTTCAAGTATACGTCGACGACATCATCTTCGGATCAACTAATCCACGGCTTTGCACGAAGTTTGGAGATTTAATAAAAGCAAGTTCGAGATGAGTCACATGGGAGAGATGCAGTTCTTCTTAGGACTACAAGTCAGACAACTCGAAGATGGGATTTTCATCAGTCAGACAAAATACATCAAGGATATTCTGAAGAAATTCCATCAAGATCAGAGCAAGCCTCTCAGCACTCCTATGTCACCAAGCTGCAAGTTGGATGCCGATCCCTCTGGCAAGTCGGTCAACGTCACACTGTATCGCAGCATCATTTGATCTCTTCTCTACCTTACTTCGAGCCGGCCGGATATCATGTTTGCCACCTGCTTATGTGCCCGTTTTCAAGTCGATCCCAAAGAATCCCATATGCTCGCGGTTAAAAGGATTCTGCGTTACCTTAAGGGCACTTCTACCCTTGGACTATGGTATCCAAAGGGTACGAACTTCAAACTTATCTGCTATACTGAAGCTGATTATGCAGGTTGCCGAATGGACAGGAAACGCACGTCCGGTGGCGCTCAATTTCTACGCGAAAAGCTGGTCTGATGGTCATCCGAAAAGTAGAATTGTGTGTCAACCTCGACGGCCGAAGCGGAATACGTGGCTGCCGCCAGTTGTTGCTCCCAGATGCTGTGTATGTGGACTCAGCTTCGAGACTATGGGTACAATTTAAACAATATACCCATATATAGTGATAGTCAAAGTGCCATCGCTATTACTTGCAATCATGTTCATCACTCACACACAAAACACATAGACATTAGATATCACTTTATCAAAGATGAGAAAAAGGCACCATAGATAGGTATTTCGTGAACACAAAATACCAACTAGCTGACATTTTCACCAAGGCATTGGATGAAAAACGATTTCAATTCCTTGTCGGAAAATTAGGCATGTTCAATCTTCCGTAATATGTGCTTTACCTGATCTTCTGTGCTACTAAATGTTCTATGCTATGTGTTTTCTTTGCTTATATGCTTTATCTTGCCTGAAATAAATAAAAAACTTCAATAAAAAAGGGGGGATGACGAAATCCTTTAGGATGCTTTGATCTAAAGTCACTTAGAATTTTACTCCGACATGCGATCGATTTATTTGCTTAATTTTATCGGTCTAAGTCGCATGCTTGTGTCTAAAGGTCATTAGGTTGCTCCACTAGACACAAAGCCACAATACATATGTGAGGATTCATGCCTTGTTTTTTTTCCTTTGGATCTATTTCTCGAGTGAGTCACACATCAATTACTTGTCTTAAATAGTGATATTTGGCTTCATACTCACCTTGCCTTAGATCGTTATGAAAATGATAAGGGCGCTTAGGTTATTCCTCACTCGGCCTTACAATTTTTTTTTTCTTTCTCTCATTAGCCCTTATCCACTTTGAGCCTTCTCCGATTTCCTTTTCTTCCTTTGAATCTCATTCCCAGCCTTCAACCGTATTCTATACTCTTCGGATGGTTGGTCAAACGAGAAAAGAGGGGGAGAAAATAAGGAGGATGATGACAAAAGAAGGTATTGCTCAACGCGCAAAAATCAGACCAAAGGAACCTGCCTTCCGACTATCTCTTACAAGGTGGCATGGATCCTGCTGTGAACTTCTCCAACGATAATCTCGTACGCTCGTCAGAACGGCTGGAAAGAGGAGCACCACGAAGTGAACTTCTCCAACGATAATCCGGTCTTATATCGGGAAACGAGAAGAGGAGCGTAGCCTTGGGTACGAATTCCATAACCGTGAACTTTTCCAAAAACATAGTCTCTGAAACCTCTCTAGGGATTAAGAGAAGAGGAGCGCGGTATCGGCCCGAGAACCAACAAGAAGAACTTCGCCTACGATAATCTCCTATAGCCTCGTGGAGAAGCGGAGCTTCAGCTTGAGCATAGCATAAAAAGGGATAGTTCTTAAAAGAAAAAGAGGGGGAAAAGATTGAAAAGAAGAAAGACGCCGAAAAAAAAGGGAGACGGACGTAGAAATGGAAGATGACGAAGAGATAAGCTCACTTTCCTCTAAATTCCTTCCCTTCTAAGTCCTAGCCAAACTATAATCCTTACAACCCTTTGATTCCAATCGACGGTCTCTCGCTTAGGTTAAATGATTAAAAAATGCCTCGATCACAGGTAAATTAACTTAAAATTGCTTGTGTTGACTGAGTGATATAAATATAAAAATCCCAAGTTAGAAATAATTGAGTGCAATAGCGAACCTAGTGAGAGTTGTCGAAATGGACCAGTCTATGAACTTACGACTTTAGTTTGACGACATGACTTGACGGCATTTTCTTCTTTCAAATGTCTCGTAAACTTTAAGTTGTGACGATTGATCGAAGCAAAATATTCTAACCCCATACTATAATAATAGTAATATACATAAAAAAATTTATATACATATAGATATAGAAAAATAATATTTTTTTTTAATTTCTGAAAAATAAAAATAAAAAATCGTGAAAGGAAAAATTTCGCACATTCTGACATGAAATATTATGTTTCATATGCGTTGAATTGAATAAATGCGAATTTATTTTGTTATCGCACATTCTAAATGTAATTTTAGATTGCATTGGTACTGAATTGTTTAAATGCGATAAATATTTCATTGCTCTTACCCTCACACAATATCTTAAGTACATATTTTTTGGGACCATGTATATGTGCTTACTGGGTAAATTGGTGTGTTATATGCTCGTGACTTGAATTGATTTCATATGCTTGCATGTTTAGTAAATTCTTGCGCATTATTTGAGGTGGGAGCAAATATAATCATCATGCATTAGCTCCAAATATTCTTGAGTTTCTCTAAGCATTTCAGATTCCCTCAAACAAAATTAAGGAGTGAGACGTCGACGCTACAAGGAAAGGAGCTAGCCACAGACTAAATATTTAAAAAAAAATGCCTAAAATAATTGTTGATTAACTCCATTATGTCTAACGTTTTTTTCTAAGTGGTACAGATTTTTTTAATTTCTGCCAGGGAAGCTAGACGTTAATACGCAGAAAATACAGGGAGTTAATTGCATTTATTTTAATTCTGCGGGGGAGCTTTACAATGTGATTTTATTTGAAATAGGGGTCAATTTGAAAAGTTTAGAAGTACTTACTATCGAGAAACTGGATATAAGAATTAATTCGCGATCATAAGTTTTTCGATCGTAAATAGTGTTGGGAACGATTTTGATTAGCCGCGACAATTTGCGATCGAAAAAAAATTGAATTGAAGAGCAATTTTCGAATCAAAAATTTCTCGAACGCAGATAGTAATGGGCCTGATCCATTTAATCGCAAAATGTCAAATCGCAAACCCAACATTGACTTACAGCGAGTTATATAAAAGTTCACTTTTTGGTCAGTCAAAAAACTTTTTCTCACGCAACCCTAAATCGCAAAAATTTCTCTCTCGAAAAACTTTCTCAGACATTTCCAATTTCTCAAAAATCATTCGATTTTCAACACCAAATTTTCTGTTTAAGGTAGAAATGAGATTCTTTTGACATTTGCTTGTGATTTAACTTCATTAGCATCTGCATTTTGTAGTTTTTCGCATGATTAAGATTAGATTCTCGACTGTTCTTCAAAACTGAGAAAATCTTATACTATTTTATAGTGATTTAGGCATGATTATGAGTTTTATCTGAGATTAATGCCTGCACTTAAGATAGTTTCGATGTTCTTTATGAATCTGGTAGTATATATCTTCGGAAAATCTGCATCTTCGACTCTAATTTGAGTTTAGATAAAACTGGGCATTTGAATGTTTGAAGCCATCGAAAAACTTTGTCGATCGCAAACAGTCTTAATTGAATTACGATGCAATTGAGATACTGATTGTATCGAATTAGTTTTCGATCGATAAAATTCTGACTTAGTCGCTTAGATAGAAGATCTTGAACGAGAAATTAATTACCATCGAGAAATCTAATTAGGATTTTTCTGTGAGCGAAAAATTTAAGCACTGAATATACAATTTAGATGTAAATTAGATCGAGCGTAAAACTTACTATCGCAAAATAGAATTTTCGATTTAATTTCATCATTTCGATCGCAATTTAGCAGCGAAAAATTTATTTTTCAACGCTTGATTTTTCGATCGTAAAATTCGCCGCTTATGATTTAATTGATCGAAAATTTTCTCGACGATCGACTTAGTTTCTCGTTGACTAGTTTCTCAATAGAAAAATATCGCAGCGAAAAATTTTGCTTAGGATCGAAAATCACGTACCGCTCGACAAATTTCAAATTGAAAAATTTTATTCAATCGAGGAAAATTTTTCGATAGTAAATTTACCTGAGAAATAATTTCTCGATCGTAAATTTACGCGGAATTTTTCTCGATCGTAAAATTGATCGGCTACAGTCTCACGATTCCAACTTCAACACTTAGACGATTTTTTTCCAAGTCTTTTACCCTGTAGCGAACATTAACAAATGAAATTTTATCGATCGCAAAATTAAACGGGGTTATTTCAATTGAAATCAATGCATAGGAAATCAATTTCAAAACCAAATTTATCGAGTGAAAAATATCTCGGCATGAACAGTGACATTTCCCACGATCAAATACATTTCGAACTCTTTTCACGAGTTATATGTTTAATTCAAAATTACAATCATGCCATTACATTCTTTTTCAAAATCAAGTATCCTATATGCATGCTACATGGTTTCAATTCAAAATTCATCAAACATGTAATGACTTGATACAGTATTATAGTTTGATGAAATTAAATCAATTTTTGACTAAAATTAAAGTTATGAACTAATGAAATTTTATATCTCTTATTTTCCAGATGGATCGCTACCCTCGATATAATCACATATACGAACACAACTTATATCTGAAGGTCCAGGATACGAATTTCCAGCTTTATCTGAGCACCTTTCGGTGTCCATACGAGATCATTGTCCCTGTCCTGCAAGGCCACCCCATCCGGCATGCATTGACGGTCACCGCATCCGTGCCAATGGTCTATCTCCAGCAATTCTGGGGATATATACAAGGAGCAGTGGATAATGGAGCATTCTCCTTCTCAACCATAATTGGGACGCGGCACATATATATGGATAAGAACCAGTTCAGGATGATTCTGGACTTGCCATACAGCGCAAACTACGACCCGTTCCCATCAGACGTAGAAATGGTGCATGATTTCATGCAGATGGGATATCAACCGCAGCTCACCAAGCTAGCTCAGGTCCAGAGCAGCGGTATCCCTCATCCGTGGAAGACACTGTTCGGGATTGTGAACAAGTGTCTATCTCCCAAGCATGCTGGCTTCGACAAGGGCAATGGCAACATACTGCGGATCTTTCACGGACTCGCATTCTCCAGAATTTACGACTTCACGCAGCTGATCTGGAATGATCTTGCAGACCAGATTCGGCAAAAGGAGAATCGAAGATCAAAGAATGTGCCCTACGCTCGGTGGTTTAATGTAATCATCAAGGAATTCATGGAGATGCATGAGTCCATCCATCGTCTACCTCCTGGACGAAATTATCAACCACCCAGGCTTAAATTCTTTCACAATCCACGGCTCACAGACTTGGACCAACCGTTGATGCCGATTCCTTTTGAGCTCCTACGTCTCGCTGACCCCAGAGGAGACGTATACCGTATGTACTGCGGGGAGAATCACCTCACCGAGGAGATGATTCGAGGGCCCCCGGAAGATTTTGGAGTTAACCCTCCCCAACCGCAACAACACTCAGCCCTGAGGCCATGTTGATTGATGAAGTGGCCTAGGAGCTAGAGCAGAAGGTTCCAACTCAGGACGAACACATTCCTGACATAGATGCCACATTGATCGATGTTGTGGCGGCAGAGTTGGAACAGGAAGCTCCAACCGAAACATTCCAAGTGGAAGTGCCCGTACATGTAGGCGTGCTTAAAGAGCCTATCGAGGAGGCTCCTCTACAAAAAGCACAGCCCGAGGTTGAAATGGGGCAAAGCTTGCTTCCACGGGTGACGGATCAGGCACTAGAGAACGCTGAACGTGACCCTACTCCTCACACAGCCACCCCGTCCGACACGGAGTCTGATGAGGAACTCAGCCTGATAAGACGAACTCCTAGGCGACTTAGCATACAGTTGGAGTCCCTCTTCCCGGCCGTCACCACCGCACCAGATACCATGCTGATCACTTCTTCAAGTGTTGCCGGCACTTCTTCGCTCAATCTTGAGCCGCAACCAAATCTACCGGTGTCTGGTTCACAGGCCCAACCCGAGCTTGCCATAACATCCATAGAGGAGAATCTTCAAGATTCGACTCGAGGATTGGGTGGAAGTCTCATACAGTCACAACCTCAATTGACTGTGAGCCAACCTGAGGAGCCGGTGTCTGCTCAAGGGTTGATAACAGGAAACATCAGTCGTCCTGGAACATCCAAGGAGGCGTCCGCACCGTTCGTGACGAAGGAGCAATTCCAAACCGCTCTCTCCGCTGCTGTTCAATCACTTAAAGGCAAAATATTGGAGAGAGTTCTTACTGCCATAGAGACATCCCGCAGAGACACCGGGAAAGCACCTGTCTCCGAATGCACCTCGTCACAGCCCAACCTCACACCTCCACAACCCACACCCACCGACCCTTTAGCCACTTCATCCATCCTCATCAACCTATACACCATACCCATAACCGAGCTCCACGATAGCCTACTCTCCCGCCTGATCAGCCTCTCCATCCGGTCGCTTCAAGAAGAGTCTCTTTATAGGCGATTGGGGGATCATCCTAAGTCACCTACTGAAATTTGCCGAGGCAAAGCTCCCACTCAAGACGCAGACGTGACGATCCTGACAATTAGGACCCTCATGAGGAGGAGAAAAGGCCACGGACATCTACGACTGGCCAAGGAAAAGGCTCGGGCGCAACGCAAACAAGCGCTGGAGCAGGTGAAACCCACACCCACACCCAAACTACCCACACCACGCACCGCACCACCATTCTAACCCATATCGACCCCCCAACCTTTCACCTAAGGATGCCTCCACCCACACCACCGATTCGGACAAGCCCCTTGCTTCCGAAAGAAGAAGTAAGTGCCCTAGCAGCTACCCAAGCAATCATGTGCACGTCAGCTCAATCATCGGCATCACCTACCACAATCTAATCGTCAAGAAGACTAGGATGATGCTGAAGACAGAGATTAATAAGTTTTGCGACGGAGCGCTCAAGGTCATCAGGAGAAATATCGAGCAGAGGTTGGAAGAAATCAACCGAAGGACAATGCTGAGGATCCAGAGGTTCGCGAGAGAACAGCCGCTCCTGATGGAATTACTAGATGACATCGAGGAGCGCCTGAAGCTAAGGGAGACGGTAAGAGATTATGAGCATGCGCTGGGCTTGCACAGATCAGACTATGCCCGACGAGGACAAATAGTACGGAGACGCAATCAGCACAAAGGGAGAGATTGTAGAGTATACATTTTAGATTGTGCTTGATTTCATTAGTTGTCCTTGTAATTTGGGGCTTTTCTTATATTTGTCCTTAGATTAGGACTAGTTAGATATTTAAACCAAGTGTCTATGGTATAAATACTTTGTAATCAAACGCAATCAATAGAGAAAGTTTTGGAAATTGATCCAAAAGGCTTGCAATTTAATTTCTAGATAGAGAAACAATACTAACTTTCTCACTCTACTCGCATTCTCCCTCTTGTCCTTCATTTGAGTTTTTCGATCGAATATTAATGTCAATCATTATCATAGAATTACTTATAATTCATGCCTAGGATCATAGAGTTGTTAATCGTAGGACCTAACAGGTGTACCTGATAGTGTCTATTTTGGTGGTCTGAGCATGGGGTGGAAATCTCTTTGGAATCACTCATCCCGAAGTTTGTCAGCAATTCCTTGCTGTATTTTGTCTGGGATACTATGGTTCCATTGTCAAGATGCTTTATTTGCAACCCGAGGAAGTAGTTTAGCTCACCCATTAAGCTCGTCGCAAATTCCTTCTGCATAGACTTAGGGGATTCCTCGCAAAGAAGGATATTAGTACTTCCAAATACGATATCATCAACGTAGATTTGGACCAGTAACATGTGATCACCTTCATACTTAATGAACAATGTGTTCAATAGTTCCAGTCAAAAATCCCATCCCAATCAGAAATTTACTTAGCCTTTCATACCAAGCCCTAGGAGCCTGCTTTAAACCATATAATGCTTCATTTAGTTTAAAAACATGATTTGGAAATCCTTCTCTAACAAAACCTGGGGGTTGTACTTCCTCATTTGTAAAACCATTTAAAAATTCACTTTTTGCGTCCATTTGATAAAGCTTAAAGCGTTTAAAGCATGCATATGCAAGTAAGACATGTATGGACTCTAGTATAGCTACCGGAGCAAAAGTTTCATCGAAATCAATATCTTCCTCCTGGGAATAACCTTTTGCAACTAACTTCGCTTTGTTTCTTGTGATATTACCGTGCTCGTCGAGTTTGTTGCGGAAGATCCACTTTGTTCCTATGATGGATTTTTCGTCTGATCTCTCTACGAGTGTCCACACTTGTCTCTTTTCGAACTGTGGTAACTCATCCTCCATGGTAGAGACCCCTGATATATCCTCTAGAGCTTCATGGACCATCTTTGGTTCCATTATTGAAAAGCAGTACATCATGAGATTCCTCCGTGTCCTGATTTCGTGCAGTTGCTCGAGTTTTGATTCCAGATGTGATATTTCCTATCACTTGACTGTTGGATGACTGGAAGCATGCTTGAATTTTCTGCATTGTAGTTCATCAACTTTTGGTTCCAGTGTCTCAACGTTTTCATGTTTCGGAATATCATCCTCACTTTCTTCGGTGCCCTATACATCTGCACAAGGCAAATCTATACCTTCCTCATCAGTAGAATCTGCATTAGGAATCTCATCGAAAGTAACATGTATGGATTCCCGAATAGTCAACTTCCTTTTATTATAGACACGATAGGCTTTAGAATGAAGACTCTAACCAAAGAATATCCCTTCATCTACCTTAGAGCATCTCCAACCCGCAGCGCAAAAATACAGTTAACTCTGCACAATGTTGCAGCTGTTACGGTGCTTTACCTCCAACCCATAAACTCTATGTTCTACAATAATTTTCACTCCAATCCATTAACTCTATTTTCTACTCTAAAAATAAATTCATATATTAAACTTGATATTTTAATAATTAAAATGTCTGTAAATTAAAATTTATAAACTTAGCATATTATTTAATTATACTTTTATTCAATTAAAACGAAATATAAATTAACAAAAGAAAGTTAACATTAATTTTACTTATGTTATTATAAGAATATCGAATATTTAAATATAATGAAAATAGTTTTATTAAAGAAATTAAATAAGTAGAAAGCACAACACAATTTGTGTTTTTACTTTTTTTAGTATAAGAATATCAAATATTTAAATATAATGAAAATATTTTTATTAAATAAATTAAATAAGTAGAAAGCACAACACAATTTTTGTGTTGGATATTGTGTGTAATCTACATATAGAGTATCTCTGCTAATCAACACAATATTAGTATTAGATATAGTGTACCATTGGAGTAAATGCATACTTTATCTTTGTGTTTTACACAAAAATAAAGTACCCGTTGGAGATGCTCTTAGAGTCAATTTTACTCTCTTATCTCTAACGTTCAAGATAAAACATTTACATCCATACACACCAAAGTATCCTATATTCGGAGTTCTACCATGCCAGATTTCATAAGAGGTTTTCTTTAATAACGGCCTAAGGAAAACACGATTAGACACGTAACAAGCTGTACTAACAGCTTCCGCCTAGAACTGTTCAGGAACATCATACTCATGTAACATAGATCTAGCCATTTCCTGTAACACTCTGTTTTTCCGTTCAACAACGCCGTCCTGTTGAGGTGTTATGGGAGCAGAGAAGTTATGACTTTAACCATGTTGATTACAGACTGATGCAAATGACTATCAAATTCTAATACGTTATCACTACGTATCTTACATAATTTCATTCCTTTTCAATTTCAAGGCTCTTCACTAGTGATACAAAGATATCTAATGCAATACCCGAGTCTCGTAAGTAAGCCGGCCAATAAATTTGCATGCATGTTATGTAGCACCTGAGTCTTCGTAAGCAAATAAAGGCCAATAAATTTGCATAAATGATAAATGCAATTATGTGCATTTCGTGCAATTATTCTGTGCTCGTGTGAATTATGTGAAATTTTCATGATAAAATGCGTGCTTAATTTATTTGGTGAAAATAAGCGCATTTAAATTATGCCATATGACTTTCGATTTAATTAGGGGTTTTCGAAAATTAGGTAAAGGAAAATATGGGTGATAAGCTAAGATTGGAGCCTAAATGTTAATGGGCTAGACTTAAAAGTAATTTGGGCCCAAAACTTAGAAATGATAATTTTGAGAGAACTTGCCTTAAATTAGAGGATATTTCGTCAAATGGAAGTCCCATCACCACATTTTACAAAGTAAAGCCTATCTGAAACCATTTCAAGTTCGAGAATTTCATCCATAAGGAAGGTAACGAAAGCTTAAGCAACAAGGTGAAATCGAGTTGAAAATCAAGCCAAGGTACCACTTTCTAACCATAATGTTTATATTCTATCCAAGGATTAGTGTAGTTTAAGGATTTGAAGCACGGAGATATTATATGATAGAGCTTATGCGGTTTTAATCCTTGGGAGCAAACCTTCTAGTCTAGATTTGCCAAGTTTAATTCGGTATTAACGGGTTTTAGGGGCTTTTAAGCACGAAAACTTAGCCTTAACTTGCATTTTTGTTAAGTTCGATTTTCGGGTTCTAAGGGTTCAAATCGGCCTTCAAATGTGTTCATAGAAAAGAAGCTTTTTGATCCTTAAAAACTGGTAATTAGAAACTGTTTTAGTTGGGATGAGTTCGTGAAACAACAACTTTGCGAACTCGAGATCGCGAACTCTAGGAGAAACAAGTTCGCGAACCCGAAGTAGGTCACTTTCATGGACTCGCGAACTTAAGTAATTGCGGGTTCAACAAATCACAGGACGAGCTTTGTGAATTGGGAAGGGATCGCGAACCATGCAAACTTCACGGGTCGAATGAGGTTTACGAACTCGTGAAAACCCTATTTCGCGAATCAAGGGTTTTGCGAACCAAGTTGGCGAATCCCAGAATCGCGAACCTTGGGGAAGCCACTTCGCGAATCTACATTCGCGAACTGAGAGAATTTGGCGAATTGAATTTCACGATAAGGGCGAACGAAGTAGACTTTGCGAACTCTAACAAGTCGCGAACTAGGTTCGCGAATCCACAAGGCACTTTATTTCATGAATTAGTAGGCACTTCACTGGTCGAGAGTTCTACGAATCCGACAATTTGCGAACTCAAGCGCTTCGCAAATCAACTTTGCTAATTAAAGATCGGCTACTTTTCGAATTGGGACTATTTTGCGAACTCATGCACACTTCACGGGCCGAACTTTGCAAACTCGACCATTCCACGTTTGGTGAATCCGATGAAGATTGCGAACTCGAGTTTTCCGAACCCGACAACCTTACGAATCCGATAAATAACAAAATTGTAACTCGTGAACTATGGGGACACGAACTAGGATGCGATTTCGAACTAGGTTGAAATGATTTCATGGGCCATGAATAAAATACTTCGCAAACACTAGGTTTAAAAATATTACGACTCGCGAACTATAAATTTAGAGATTTAGCACATGAGTCCGCGAGGTGTAGACTTTGCGAATTATTAAAAATGATAACAACTTATTTTGCGAATTGAGAGATTCAATTAGGCACTTCACGAATTAAATCCCACGCACTATAACAACTTCACGAACTATGGGATTTTACGAACTCACGAGTGGCGAACTCTTCCTAAATAGTTATTCGAGTACTTAGCCAATTTAATTGATTAAGTAGCTTACTGATATGGATGTTTTATGTCTAAGGTTTGGACTTAGGAAATCTGCCGGACAGTAGCTATTGTTGACGGACGACAGGTAAGTAGAAATCCAACTACAACACATAACATGTTTGCGTGTACCTGCTTTATGTGACTACGTGCCTCTATGATTACATGTTTACGTGCCATAATTGATACGTTTTCACGTGGTAAGCATTGGCATTAGTTGCACATCATAATCACGTGCATACACGATCATATGCGGAAGGGTATGAGTTGAGTGTGCGTGTATGATGTATCGCTTTAAAGCGATTGATACATTGCCGATATGGGCATGTGTTGTCGACTCGCAGTTGAGTCAAGGGTTGTCCACTATGCTACCGGGGCGGCGTTTAGCATCGTCGTAACATTATGTAAATATGTATACGTATACGTATTACGATTAGGGCGGAGTCCCGTTGGCGAAAGGGTCGTATACATATATTACAATTATTGTGCAATGAATTATAGTAGGGCGGAGTCCCTTTGGCGAAAGGGCCGTATACATATATTACTATTATTGTATAGGCAATGAAATATAGTAGGGCGGAATCCCGTTGGCGAAAGGACCGTATACATATATTACTATTATTGTATATGCAATGAAATATATTAGGGTGGAGACCCGTTGGCGAAGGGGCCATATACATATATTCCTATTATTGTATATGCAATGAAATATATTAGGGCAATGCCCGTTGGCGAAAGGGCCGTGTATATGTATGTTCATGATATGATAGGGCAATGCTCGTGGCGGTAGGGAGCGACCTGGAGGGTGCAACCTAAGGGTATAAACGACACAGGGTGGATCCCTGGTGTAGGCAACCTCAGCATGGGCTACCAGCGTGAGCGACCGCCGGCAGTCGGGGACGACCGGGTACATATGGCACCCTGGGGGAACGAGGTGCATCCTAGGGTATGGCCATCCGGCTTGGACCGCTGTCGTATTGTCCTTGATGGACGTGAGCTCATTGTGTGCATAGTGAGATTAGCCGAGGGCCCTGAGTACGTTAGTACGATTGTTATATGCATCGGCGCGGATCGCCTTTTTGAGTGTTATATGCATCGGCGCGGATCGCCTTTGCGAGTGTTACATGCATCGGCGCGGATCGCCTTTGCGAGTGTTATAGGCATCGGCATGGGTTGTTGTTGCAGGGGAGTGACACGTGCATACATGCATAAATTTCTGCTTACTGAGCCACGGTGGCTCATTCCTTTATGCTATGTGTCGTAGGTGTATACGATCACGATACGTGATCGCCTAGCTGGCAAGGTCGATCTTTTGAAGCTTCCAAGCGTCTTTTGGGGTGGACGTGTGTGTATGGATGACGACCTATGAGGCCGGGCGCATAGGAGCTTTTGCTGTGCCATCGCGACCGTCTCGAGTAATTACAAACTAGGATTAGTGTGTAATTAGAACTCGAAGAATTTCTTTCGTCGTGGAAGCATTCTTTTGGCATGTATTGGACAAAGTTCCGCTATGTAAATGTAAAAAATGAAAAAGTTCATACGTATTTCCGTAGTTCCTTTATTTAAGTACGCCGTTAGGCACTTAGGATGACGTTGGAAATGGTGGCGATGGCTAGGGTCGCTACAGTTGGTATCAGAGCCAGGTTACAGGTTCTGTAGACTGTCCATACCACACACCCAAAAGAGCAGAAGTGGCCTTGCAAGTAAGTGTATAATTTATGTGAACTTTTTGTGTTGCATAATTTATTGGCCATAGGACTTCAGGATAGGATAAGAAACAATGGTGAGAACTAGGAGAGAAACTAGTGACGGTAATGACCAGAACAGGGGAAACACGACCCCTGCCGATAGTCGAGACACGACGATTCTCCCACTCACAGAATTGATTCGTCAACAATCGGCACAAATCAAACAGCTAATACAGCAGAACAACGCCAATGCTGGCCAGACCCAAGCAGATAGGACTGAGATAGTGTCACGACCCGACTTCCCTAACTGCCTATTCTAGCGCATTCCTATGTGCCTAGCGAGTTATGAGTAGTAAGGTACACTGAAAATGCGTATAAAATTTTTCTTTTTCCATTTACATAATGGAATGATGTTCTGTACAAGTCAAAAGAATACATGTCGAACACTAAGTTCCAGACATGATCTAACTACGAGGACGAAGGTGTGTCGGCACAGCAAAAGGCTCCTATGCGCCCGGCCTCACAGGTCGTCATCCATACACACACGTCCACCCCAAAAGCAGCGCGAAGCTCCAAAAGATTTGCCTTGTCATCTAACGCGATCACGTACCGTGCTCGCTGGCGCCTACAACACATAACATAAAGAATGAGCCACCGAGGCTCAGTAAGCAGAAATCATGCATGTATGCACGTGTCCCTTTCCCCGCAAAGGCAAACCCTGCCGATGTATTATTTCTATGCAAGGGCAATCCGCGCCGATGCACCTAGTACTCGCACTAGTAAAACTCAGGGCCCTCGGCTAATCTTACTATGCACCACAAGAGCTCACGTCCCTCAGGACCATATGACAGCGGTCCACGCCGGATGGCCGAACCCTAGGATGCACGTCGTTCCCCTAGGTCGCCATATGAACCCGGTTGTCCCCGACTGTCCGGCGGTCGCTCACGCTGGTAGCCTACGCTGAGGTTGCCTACACCAGGGTTCCACCCGGTGCCGCTTATACCCTCAGGTCGCACCCTCCAGGTCGCACCTTACCGCCATGGGCCATGCCCGAATCCTATCCATAGGATACCAATATATATATTTACAATAATAGTACGACGACGCTAAACGCCGCCCTGGTAGCATAGTAGACAGCCCCTGACTCAACTATGAGTCGACACACTTACCCACATCGGCAAGTCCTCGTCGCGTACAAGCGACATATCACCATGCACACTCTATCCCATGACTCTTCCCCATGAGTTCGTGCGAGCACATGAGCATGCTTATGCAACCAAATGCAACTTATGCTTACCACATGAAAGCGTAACGATAAATTCACGTAATCACGAAACCACGTAGGCACATAGTCACATATACATATAGCACACAAGTTATGTGTTGTAGTTGGATTTCTACTTACCTGGCGTCCGTGGATTAGCCGCTACCTGACCCGGGTATTGTCCTAAGTCCAAACCTTAGACATAGAATAGTATCGTTAGGACACTATTTTAAATTAATTAATTACGTACTGACTTAGGTATTTTCCTTGGTTATAAATATCTTTAGAAGTCCTAGTTAACTTGGTACATCTCCCTTGACTTAGGGAATTTTATGAAGTTCATGAAGTTCATAAAATTCGTCCATAAGCACTTTGCTAGCCGGTCTGGTGAATTTCCTAATATTTCATCCTTTAAACTCGAACAGGCTATAAAGTCAGTCTATAAATTATATCAGTTGGCTACGTAAATTTTCGTACCAGAATTCTATCAAATGCAACGTCTACCTATACCGAAAATTGGCCCTAAGGACACCGATAGGCAAATTATGATCGGGCGTTGAAAGAGCCTATGCTCATTGGAATCGGAATATTTTTCTTATTAAATGGTGCGAAAATATTTTTCCTAAGGGGTTCAATTCGTGGAGTTCTAATTCGCGAAGTCTACACCTCGCGAACTCGTGTGCGAAATCCTTATTTTATAGTTCGCGAATCATCTCTAAATTCCTAATTGGATTCGCAAAGTTCGGCCCGTGAAGTGTGTACCAATTTGGGTTCACGACTTGTGTGAACTCGCAAATGAGGTTTGCGGCTTCATGGTTCGCGAAGTGTACCTCTCAATTTAGGATTCACGAACTTTTCATTTCGTGAACCCTAATCCGCAAAGTTTCCTAGTTCGCGAATTCTACATGGCCGAAGCTAAGTTTTCAACTTCTCTTAATTCGCCAAACTTACCTTAATTCGCGAAACGCCTTGCATGGTTCGCGAATTCTACCTACCTTTGTATCTTGATTCGCAAACGTACTCAATTCGCAAAGTGGCTAGTTTCAAATATAATTCGTGAAATTCATTGTGGGTTCGTGATCCATGGCTTAGCCTAATTCGCGAAACATCTCAGCATTCATTCCACGAATCCGTGTATGCGAATCCTTAGAGTTCGCAAATTCTCTTTTCACCTCGGGTTCGTGAATTTTTATCTCTTCTAGAGTTCGCGAACTCATGCATGTGACGCTTTAGAGTTCGCAATCCTCCTTTTACCAAGGATTCGCGAACCATGATTCGCGAAACCCTTATTTCACGACCCCAATTCGCAAAGTCTCTAGGTTCGCCAACTTCGATCAATTCGCGACTTTTATGGAGTTTGCGAACCTCATCATGCCTAGGGTTCGCGAACTAGAGTTCGCGAGGTTTACACTTCACGACTCCATTCCTACCAAAAACACTTTTTGACTCGCAAACCTAAAATACTTCGATCTAACCATCAACTTTTTTCCAGAACTCATTGAATACCCTAAAAACTTCAAGAACCCTAAGATTTGAACTTAATAACACGTCTTACACATATTTTCGTACTCTAACATCCTAAACAAGTTAATATATAAGATTAATGGTACAACGTTAAGGTGCGAAGATATACTTTTGATAATTATATCCGCACAATCCTAGCCTAAGATATTCCCGTGCTTATAATTCTTAGGGTATGTTTTTGCTTGGAATAAAATATAAAGCCATGGTAAGAACTCATACCTACTTCCAAGCTTTTCTTGAATTTATTTCGGTTTCTCCTTTCTTCCTTCGTTGCACCTTCGATTCTTTTCTTGCTAAGTGAGTTTTGAGAGTTTAATGGGTTTTAGGTAGATATTTTAACAAAAGGTATGGTGATGGGATTTGTTCCAACGTGAACTCCCCCCCATTTTAAGGGACTTTGTCTCACATATAATTTCTCATGGATTGGGCCACATGTTTAAATTTAGCCCAATTTTAACTATGGTCCAATTCCTATTATAAATTGTATTAATTCCTCCATTTTCCTTGCTCTATTTTCGAAAATCCCTAATTAAATTCGAAGTCTTACAGTGCAAAGTAAATGCACCGAATTTACCAAATAATCAAGCGCACATTTTAACATGCAGATTTCACATAATTCACACGAGCACGGAATAATTTCACGAGATGCGCATAATCACAGTCATCATTTACGCAAATTTATTGACCTTACTATTCACGAGGACTCGGGTGCTACAGATAGTGGGCGAAAGATTTCGCCGACTGAACCCACCGACGTTTGACGATACAGCTGATCCAAATGCAGCTGAAGATTGGCTAAGGACTTTCGAAAGCATGTTCGTGTACGGCAGAGTCCCAGAAGTAGAAAAAGCTCTCTGTGCCGCATTCCTGCTAGGGGAAATGCGAGACACTGGTGGGACACCATCATGGTGATCGAAAACCCCACCACCATGATCTGGGAAAGATTCAAGGAGCTGTTCAGGGGCAAATACCTCACAGCCCCAGTGTGCGCCCAACGGATGAACGAGTTTATAAATCTCCGACAGGGAGCGATGACAGTTGCTGAGTACATCCGAAAACTCGAGCAATTGTCGAGGTTCGGATCCCACATGGTGAGCACGGACGGTGAAGATCGAACGGTTCCTCAAAGGCCTGAAGCCGGAATTGTACCGAGACGTGAGCATGGCGGGATTACAGGGAGCCACATATGCACAAGTGGTGGAGAGAGCCTTAGTAGCAGAGCAGGCGGAGGCCCGAATCGTTCGGGCACAAGAAGCAAAGAGGAAGTTCACCTAGGCCCAAGGAGAACAATGGGGCGGAGGCAATCCAAATAGACAGTTTGTTGCCAAAGGCGAGAAGCAGAACTTCCAGAATAGGCCTCCACAACACCCACAGTGGAACCCAAACAAGCCACCAAACCTGAACCAAGGAGGGTTCCCAGCACCAAATCCAAATTGCCCAAGGTGTGGAAAAGCGACACACCGGCACCTGCTATATGCAAGCCAATGTTTGTTTCAAATGTGGAAAGCCGGGACACTACGTGAGGCAGTGCCCGGAAGGAACGCCAGAGAATCAAGCCGGGGATCAAGCAAGACCACCGACCGCGCCAGCGCGAGTATATGCGATCACTTCGGATGAAGCATACGAGAACCCGTCTGTGGAGACAAGTACCAAAACTACACACCAAACCTCAACATGCATGTCATTAGACACAGGGACCACGCATCCTATTACGCCCGAATCTCGAGGTCACACCTAGTCGGTCCGAGAGTGAACGTGATGAGACTACTCAAAACGGGACCCCAATTAGAACCGATCAACCACTACTAGACTGCTCCATATTGATGAGGATAAGATCGACGAGCAGGCAGCACTAAGTCCAACATTGAAACGAGGAAGTGACAAGGCCACGACTACAAAACACAAGAAAATGCGAATGAACCTGAGTGGACAAAGCAACATATCAGTGGGTGTGACCACATCATTGTTGCCGGTTCACGAAATTCTCCACACCTCAATCTGTGGGAAAATGTATCGTAGGCCCAAGTCATGAATTGAGAAAATGCTCTTGTGCGCCAAGAACTAAAAGTCCAAACTCAAGTCACTGGAAATCGCTAAGTTAGATAATGTACTGACTCCAATATTTTTATCTAAGGGATGAACTATAGGTAATTCCCGGAGCAGTGAATTAGCTTAGCTCGGATGACAGGTAAGTGGAAATTCAACTGCGACACATAACTTACTTGTGTGTGCCTAAAATTACGTGGCTATGTGCCTCGATGATTACGTGATTTATGTGAATTAATTGATATGCCTTCCCATGGTAAGTATATCTTTCATTAGTTCACGTTGCATATTCATGAGCTTGCATGATCATATGGGGGGGTTGTCGAGTTGAGTATGCATATTATATGTCACTTGAAAGCGATTGATATTTGCCAATATGGGCTTTTGTTGTCGATTCACAGTTGAGTCAAGGCTACTTCAATGACACTAGGGCGGTGTTTAGCATCGTCGTTAGATATATATATATATATATATATATATACATGCTCTGTTTGAGCAATGCCCGTTGGTGGTAGGGATTGACCTGGAGGATGCGACATGAGGGTACAAGCGACACAAGGTGTAACCCTGGTGTAGGCAACCTCAGTGTGGGCTACCAGCGTGAGCGTCCGTTTGGCAGCGTGGACAATTGGGTAAATATGGCGACCTAGGGGAACAGTGTGCATCCTAGGGTATGGCCATCCGGCGTGAACCACTGTCGTATTTGTCCTTAATGGACGTGAGCTCATTGTGGTGCTTAGTAAGATTGGCCGAGGGTCCTGAGTGAAAATAGTACGAGTAATAAGTGCATTGGCACAGATTCCCTTTACGGGGGTTAACAGTGCATATCATGCATATTTTCACTTACTGAGCTTTATAGCTCACCCCTTACAGTTCACTAATCATATAAATGTCACAAGTCTTAGGAGGTTCGCAAAGTCATAAATAATTATTTATTTTTCATAGGTTAACGAAATGAGTGGTAGGAGGCGGGCGGGCTTGCTAGTAAGTTTCATGTTTCTACGAATTTCGTTATGTTCATAATTTATTGGCCTTAGGGACTATTAGGGTAATGAAAAGATATGGGTAGAACACGAGGAAAGGGTAGTGGAAGTGCAAGTCGGGGCAAGGAACCCGAGATACCAATCGATAATCGCGACATGGCGATTATTCAGCTTATCGAATTGGTACGTCAATAATCTGCCTAGATCCAGGAATTAATTTAGCAATGGAATACGGGCGGACATCTAGTAGTGGACTTTCTAAGGCTGAGAGGATCGAGATAGTAGGGGAAATGTTTCGCAAACTTAACGCCCCTATGTTTCAAGATGCGATCGACCCAACCTCTGCAGAACACTGGCTTCGAACATTGGAAAGCATGTTCCAGTACAGTAGGATCCCTGAATAGAAAAGGTCGTGTGCGTTGTGTAACGACCCGTCTTTTCTAATTGAATTAGTTGGCGGATTTTCTGCAACGAAAGCCGCGGGCCCATTTTGCGAAAACTTTTTAAGTAAATAACATACATATCATAAAATATCGTTTGATAAAAGGTATAATCTATACATGGGCCGATGCCCCAAAAATCAAAACAAACTAACGCTGCTCCACAGATCGCATCCATGTACAACTCTCGCCCTCAAAAGCCCGTGGACTCACTGCCACCAGCCGCTAACCTACTCCTGACGTTCACCTACGTCGGACTTATATTACCTACAACACATAAAAACTTGAGCTACTGTTCAGTAGGTGAATTCGTGCAATGCATCATGCGCTCACTCCCAGTCCCGATACCATCACCACCTGAATAAATGCAATGCACACTCATTTTCCCACATTCCTAAATATTAGCTACCTAGGCTACACTTGGCACCCTGCGCGCAAATGGCATCAAACCATCACAACCAGCGGTAGCATACATTGACAGCGTTTTGACGTTCACGCAACTGCCATGTCATGTCACTATGTATCCGCAATCACAATCATATCACCGACGATTTTGCACTCGGGTTGCCTACCACGCTCTCCCCGTGTAGACAAGTCATTCACGCCTGTCTGTCGTCCTGAGCAAAATATATCCAGCGGTTTGCACCTCGAGCTGCTCACACTCGAGTAGACAGGTCGTTCACGCCTGTCTCCAGCTCCGGTGCCCTGCAAGTCTAACCTCATCCTCACAATCATCTCATTCTACACCGCTCAACATCCCCGTATGGTGTCACCACCAATGTGGTCATCGTCTCCCAAAAATGTCGTGACATGTCGTGATATGCAATGCAAATAATATAAAATCACATAACAATTAAGGTCGTTGATCATATCACTTTAAGGTTTCGAAAGTCTACTAACTCTTATTGCTCAAAATGGACTAAGTGTATAAATGGGCTTAAATTTGAACTAAAGCCCAACTAAGTCTTAATATAAGTCAACGCGCCTAATTGGTCAACTCTCAAAATTGGATTCGCAACACTAAGGTTTAAAAGGTTGGTCAAGTCGTGAAATTGCCTTAGTCGACTCTTGGTTGGCCTGCGAAGTATACACTTGGCGAAACTCCAAGGCCGTGAAGCTATCTCACTAAGTATAATTCGCGAAATCAAACTCGGCCCGCGAAATTCCATACTTCACGAACCATTTGAGTTGCGAATTCTCATTTCCTTAACCACAATTAGCAACACTAAGTTTCGGCCCGTGACTTCGCAATCATTTGTGCTCACAAAATCCCCCTCTCTCAGAACCTAGTTCATGAAATGCTTTTCGGCCCGCGCAAAAGATTCGCGGCCCAATCCATCGTCTTTCATTCACAAATTTATTCGGCCCGCGAAAAAATTAATTTCGACCGAGGTCTGTCTCTCGTTCACGAAAATCTCTAGCCTGCGAAAAGCCCGATATTGGCCTGCGAAGAAGTTTACTCTCTCACATGCCCTAAGCTCCAAGCCTGCCAGCACGTTTTCGACCCGAAATCTTTTTTCTCCAATTTGTGAGTCCCACAGCCCGCGAAATAAAGTCTAGCTTCACCTAAAATTCCTATTTCCATTCGTAACACAGTTAAATAACTAAACCCATAATCTTTCTTTATTGGAAGTTTTCTTCATCACCAATGTATTATCCAAGTAGCGGCGGTACATGGACAGTCTTCAGAATATAGAGCCGAAGTTCTATTACCACCTATAACGACCCGTCTTTTCTAATTGAATTAGTTGGCGGATTTTCCGCAACGAAGCCGCGGAAAGCCCATTTTGCGAGAACTTTTTAAATTAATAACATATATATCATATAACATCGTTTTACAAAAGGTATAATCTAGACATGGGCAAAAGGCCCAAAAATCAAAACAAACTAAAGCTGCTCTACAGATCGCATACATGTACCACTCTCGCACTCAAAAGCCCGTGGAGTCACCGCCACCAGCCACTAATCTAGCCCTGACGTTCACCGACGTCGGAATTATCATTACGTACAACACATCAAAACTTGAGCTATTGCTCAGTAGGTGAATTCATGCAAGCATCATGCGCTCACTCCCAGTCCCGGTACCATCACCACCTGAATCAATGCAATGCACACTCATTTTCCCACATTCCTAAATATTAGCTACCTAGGCTAGACTAGGCACCACGCGCGCAAATGGCATCAAACCATAACCAGCGGTAGCATACACTGACAGCGTTTTGACGTTCACGCAACTGCCTTGTCAGGTCACTATGTATCCGCAATCACAATCATATCACCGACGGTTTTGCACTTCGGGTTGCGTTACCATGCTCTCCCCGGGTGGACTGGTCGGTCATGCCTGTCTGCCTTCTTGAGCAAATATGTCCAGCTGTTTGCACTCGGGCTGCTCACACTCGATTAGTCAGGTCGTTCACGCCTGTCTCCCGCTCTGGTGCCTGCGAGTCTAACCTCATACTCACAATCATCTCATTCTACCTCGCTCAACATCCCCACAGGGTGTCACCACCAACGTTGCCATCGTCTCCCCAAAAATGTCGTTACATGTCGTGATATGCAATGCAAATAATATAAAATCACATAACAATTAAGGTCGCTGATCATACCACTTTAACTTTTCGAAAGTCTACTAACTCTTATTGCTCAAAATGGACTAAGTGTAGAAATAGGCCTAAATTTGAACTAAAGCCCAACTAAGTCTTAATCTAAATCAATGCGCCTAATTAGTCAACTCTCAAAATTGGATTCGCAACACTAAGGTTTAAAAGGTTGGTCAAGTCGTGAAATTTCCTTTGTCAACTCGTGAAGATATTCTTCCCGCGAAGTATACACTTCGTGAAACTCCAAGGCCCGCGAAGCTATCTCACTAAGTATAATTCGTGAAATCAAACTCGGCCCACAAAATTCCATACTTCACGAATTCTCCTTTCCCTATGCACAATTCGCAAAACTACTCGACTTCACGAATAATTTGGGCTCATAAGAACCCCCTCTCTCTCAGAACCTAGTTCGCAAAATGCTTTTCGGCCTGTGCAAAAGATTCACGGCCCGATCCCTCTCTCTCTCATTCGCAAATTTATTCGGCCCGCGAAAAATTAATTTCGGCCGGGGTCTATCTCTTGTTCACAAACATCTCTAGCCCGCGAAAAGCCCGACATTGGCCTGCAAAGAAGTTTGCTCTCTCACATGCCGTGAATTCCAAGCCCGCGAGAACGTTTTGCGACCTAAAATTCCTATTTCCATTCGTAACTCATACAATTAAAGAATTAAACCCAAAATCTTATTTTTCTGGAAATTTCTTCATCTCCTAACACCCATCGAATAATCTCCTAAGCATATAAACACATAAGTTCATACAAAACCCATATATTGGATTTAAGGCATAACACACAAGGTTTAGCAAGTAATATCACACTCATATAATCGAAATTCATTATTTTTGAAACTATTTTATGTGTTGTAGGTGAAGAATCCACCTACCTCAATTCCTTAAACTTTGCTTGAACAACTTGGTTGTGATGATCTTTGCCAAAAATTCCTTGTGTTCATCTCCTTCAGTTCTCCTTTCTTCTTTCTTCTTTTCTTCGTTTCTCTCTCCCTTTTACGTTCTTGTTTTCCTTTTTGGCTTCAAATGATTATTTCAATATAGGTATAGCTTAGGGTGAAGAAGCCCATACGTGCTTTTTAAAATGAGGAAAATATCGTTTTGCTTTCTGTTTTGGGCTCAAGTTTGGGCCTTAAGGTGTTTTTCACCATTTTATAATCCTTTGGGCCATTCTTTCCTTATTTAGCTGCTTCTACTTCGGCTCTAATATAGACTTGGAAAATGTTATTTATTGGATTCAATTGAGTTAGGCCACAATCTTTTGGGTCGAATATTATTTGGCTTTATGTATATGTTTTCGCTGCTTTCTTTGTCTGAACCGGGATCTATCTTTTTACTCTCAGTCATAAGGGAAGGACAAGCATAGCCTATCTACACTTAAATAGTGCTTTCGAATAGCAGGAAACAGACAAAGCTGCTCCACATTCAGAATGGGGCTCTAACATCTTTCTAACACAATCAGGCTTATGTATATGTTTTCGCTGCTTTCTTTGTCTGAACCCGGATCTATCTTTTTACTCTCAGTCATAAGGGAAGGGCAAGTATAGCCTATCTACACTTTAATAGTGCTTTCGAACAGCAGGAAACAGACAAAGCTGCTCCACATTCTGAATGAAAAAAATATAGTTCATAATTTATTTCATATGTTCTTCTAACCTCTTCGCAGGACATGGCCCATGCATAACTATGGGTCTGAGATCCTATGGACTCTCTCTCATAGTCAACATTGAAACCTACGCTCAAGTCATACAGGTCAATAATTCTCCAGACATCTATTGCTCATTTCGCTCTTTCTCCTTGGCCGAACTGTGCAGTATTACATTTTTGCATACCGCACTGACGTACTGTTTGATAAACTCATTGGTTTCATGGTGTCTTTGCAGAACTTTATTCGTGAGCGTGATAAAAGAGACTCCTGGAGAATTTCCTACTGCTAATTGAAAAAATAAATTGGCAACTTCTTCACTGGGTTAGTGGTATCAGTTACTGTACTTTCCTTATTTGTAATGTGGAGTGAATCGTCATAGAGGATGATTTTTATGCAGCCATTTGAGGTCATCACACTTAATTGAATTGTCATCACACGGAGCAGTTATTGACTGTACACGTAAGAAAGTCACGTTCAACATAGAAAATACTGAACCCTTTACCTTCACGCGGACCAGCAAGAGCAGTAATATTCCCAAAACTTTCACATTGAAAATTGAAAGCGCAACGGTTAATGGGGACAGGATGTGAGCATACCTAGTATTTGCAATGACCTCAGAAGAACGTCAGGTACCAAGTTAGAAGAATTCCAGTAGTACGAGAGTTTCCCGATGTATTCCCTGAAGATTTACCAGGACTTCTGCCAAACCTAGAAATTCAATTCATGATCGACTTAGTAATTGGATGAATTACTACAGAAGGAATTCATCCAACCAAGCTTTTTGCCCTGGGAAGCACCCGTTTTATTTGTTAAGAAGAAAGACGGATTGATGCGACTCTGCATCGATTATAGGGAGCTGAACAAAATCACTATCAAGAACAAATTTCCCCTCCCAAAAATTGACGATTTATTCGATCAACTACGAGGAGCCGCGGTGTTTTCGAAGATAGACTTGCGATTGGGATACCATTAGCTGAACATACGAGAAGAAGATATCAGTACCCGCTTAATTCCTATTCATGCCTTTCGGACTAACTAATGCGCCAGCAGCATTCACGGACCTGATGAATCGTGTGTTCAAACCATTCTTGGAAATGCGTCATCGTATTCATCGATGACATCTTTATTTATACGAAGACGCGCGAGGAGCATGAGCAACATTTAAAGGTTGTTCTGCGGATATTACAAGACAGTGGAAATTCTAATGCATGAGGTGAAGCTCCTACGAAATAAAGAAATTCCGTTATTAAAAGTACTATGGTAGAATCAGTACACGGAGGAAGCTACGTGGGAACGGCAATATTTCTCCACGCCTGATTTCGGGGGTGAAATCCCTTTCTAGGGGGGATGTAATACCCGAGTTTCGTAAGTAAGACGGCCAATAAATTTGCATGCTATGTGATTTTACGACTACACGTTACCAGATTATTTTATTAGGTGCCTTTGTGATTATGTGATGCCTAACCTAGTAAGGAAAGTTACTAATAAAAATTAACAATAAGAATACGGATTATATAATTGAAATAATAATAAAAATAAAGTATGGGCTAAGCACAATTGGACTACGTTATAATTGGGCTACATTTAGCTTGGGCCCAAGTTTTAAAGATAAATGTATGTTGCTCAAGTCTAAGGGAATTTACGTCACCTCAAGTCCCATCAAGTATGCTTTTGATAGTATCATGTTTATAAACCTTCCAATAAAATAAGTTCATCGAATAACAAAACCTAAGGAAGGAAAAACAATTCGAACGAAAGCTATGTAGGGAAGAAGAGAACATACATAACCATAGTTGGGTTCAAGCTTAGGAAGGTATATTTTCTTACCCTAATTTATACGTTTTACTTATAGCTTACATGATTTATAATTTACAAAACTTAAGGATAAAAGGAGACTTATGATTTTAATGTCTATTAGTGATTTTAGGATTTTTAGAATTTTAAGTGTTTAAGGTCGTGAAATGCTTGGGAGTGTTAGACGCCAAAATTATCATTTGCTTAGGTTTTTACATAGGTTTAGTTTTTAAAGGGGTTTAGAATGGTTAAAAGTCTTTGGAAATTCATACTATTGTTAGAAAGGATAGTTCAGTATTTAAAGTTCCTAAGATGTTTAAACTGTTCTTGAGAAAGATAGGTGTTTGATCGGGGATTTTAGCAAAACAACGATAAAACTATTGTAGCTTTACAAATGGGTGGCGAAGTATGAACTTCACGAACCATAGTTTGCGAAGTCTTGGTCGAATGCACTCGGCGAACTCTAAGGACTCCAAGTAAGTGGGTTCGCGAAGTGGACGTGTAAGGTGCAATGTTGCAAATTAAATGAGCTTGGCGGGTCAATATGTATTTCGTGAACTTAAGGACTCACGAAGTGTATGCGTATGGATGAGTTTCACGAATCATAAAGGACTCCAGGTCACTTCATGAAGTAGGAAGCAGCGAACTTGACGAACCCTACTTGGCGAATCCAAACTTGGCGAATAGAGAAAAAGGGGGAACTTAGCAAACCCTACTTGGCGAACCCTACTTAGCAAACCCTACTTGGCGAATTGAACTTGACGAGTCCTAGCGTTAGATGAATTCCAAGTAAGAATAAGCAGTATGTACTTGGCGAAATGTATGGGCTAATAAACTAGATAGTTTGCGAACTAGGCGAGTGAAAGTTTGAACTTAGCGAATTAAGGTCTTTCACGGGTATTGAGAGGTTCCGGTCACATGAAAGTCACAATACACGGTTCGTAAACAGTTCACTAATCATGTAAATGTCACAAGTCTTAGGAAGTTCACAAAGTCATAAATAATTATTTATTTATCTAAATAGTTCATAAGTTGACTTGTAATAAATATATACTGACATTGTAATTTTATGCTTAAGGTCGAGATTAGGAAATTCACGAAATTACTAGAAAATAATCTACGGACGATAGGTAAGTGGAAATCCCAACTACGACACATAAATTTTATGTGTATGAATTATATGCAAGCACGGTTAGTATGAAAAGCCGGATATGAGAGCCTGCATGGTACAAGCTCGCCTGAGAGTGATAGATAGTTGCCGATATGGGCAGCTGATGTCGACTCATTGTTGAGTCATGCTCTTCTATGCTACCATGGTGATTCTATGTCACCGATTTGAAGACAAGACAAGACTAGTGGCAAGGCAAGACATGTATTTGGGAAAATGCCCTCATGGCGGAAAGTACGACCTAGAGATTGCAACCTGAGGGAAGTAGCAGCACCGAGGGTATCTCTGGTGTTAGCAACCTCGGAGTGAGGCTACCAGTACCAGTGTACGCGTCCGCATGACAGATAAACCGCTGGGATTGAAAAGACACCTTAGGATTAACCTCTCAGTATGGGTATCATCACTATATTATATATATATATATATTATATATATATATATATCTTATATATCTAAGGAAACGTAGGTTTCACCTACAGCTGCCACGTGTCCTTTCATTTGGAGTTTTTATTATTAAAATTTATTAATTATTTTTATTGCATAGAAAAACCACCCCACTTTCTGTAACTACCGACTCAAATACGTACGTATCCTTAGATATATATGATTTTCATTATTAAAATTAATTAATTATTTTTATTGCACAGAAAAAACCACCCCATTTTCTAAAACTACCTATTCAAACACGCATATCTATTTATCAAAAACCAATTAACCCAACTCAAAATACATGCTCCTCTTGATTTGATGATCTACATAAAAATTTGCTTCGAAGATTCTGTCATATTTCTTACCCGATTTGGAATTGCGCAAAGATCGCTGTCCATTATGTTCTGCATCATAGTAAGAACATATTTTGTTATTTTCGATTTGAATCGCATATTCATTTTATTGATCATTCCTTGCTCTCATTAATCATCAAATGGTTTGCTTCCACATTGCTGCTCCGTTGCTTTAGATTTGAGTTGTAAGGGTCTGATTTGATTTATGGGGCTAGAAGTTACCTTCCTTCAAGGCGACCTAATTTGATTTCGGGTTGAAATATCTCTAATGGCTGATTAAGGTTCCTTCGGTTGGCAGTTTAATTCATATTAAACTTAACTAGAACTTGCTGATCATTTTTCTGTGCAACTGCGGTCGAAGAACATAGCATTATACTGCTATTGAAAATTCAAGATGGTAGAAGAACAAATCGGGGTTGTTGTCTAAAATGAATGACCTTGCATCTTCTGAAATTTTGGGGACTTATGTATCTTATATGTTTTTTATGGTGAGGTTTCATTATATTTTTGTGAAATATGACTGAGTTATAACATCTTTCTAACACAATCAGGCTTATGTATATGTTTTCGCTGCTTTCTTTGTCTGAACCCGGATCTATCTTTTTACTCTCAGTCATAAGGGAAGGGCAAGCATAGCCTATCTACACTTCAATAGGGCTTTCGAATAGTAGGAAACAGACAAAGCTGCTCCACATTCTGAATGAAAAAAATATAGTTCATAATTTATTTCATGTGCTTCTTCTAACCTCTTCACAGGACATGGCCCATGCCTAACTATGGGTCTGAGATCCTATGGACTCTCTCTCATAGTCGACATTGAAACCTACGCTCAGGTCTGACAGGTCAATAATTCTCCAGACATCTATTCCTCATTTCGCTCTTTCTCCTTGGTCGGACTATGCAGTATTACATTTTTGCATACCGCATTGACGTACTGTTTGATCAACTAATGTTTCTATTCTTACTTAAGAAGCCGAAGAAAATTGTAATGTTGAGCAAAATTCAGATGATCATAGATAAAGCTCAAAATTGACAGTGTGATGAAAAAACAAGAGAAGCTTTCTATCGATAAGATTATCTATTTTTTTAATGGGTAGAACATCTGTTAATCTCCAACATATTTGCTCTAACTGATTTTCGACTTAACGGAATACATATGTTTTGAGCGTGTTTCGTTGATAGTCTATCGTTGTTAAATTGTATGCTTATGGTTGGATCAGTTCTAGCCTCATAATTCAATAGTTCTAAAACAGTGTTGTCGGTGCATTCAGGTTCGGAGTCAGCCTCGACGGCAACTGCTATGGTGTTGAGCTGGGAGGCAACACAGGTCAGATCTTCAGTGTGAGGCGGCGGCTCTAGAAGGTTGGGAAGGGGAAGCTACGGCGACGAGTTCAGATTTAATCAGGCATGACTATGAGCGGATGTTGCGGATTGAGGGATGGCTGCGAGATTACGGCGAGGGATGGGTCGAAATATTACATCGCTGATTCGGTTGTTTGCGTGAATTTTGATGACCTCGGTTTGTGAAGGAGACAAGGATATGAAAGACGTCCTGATTCACCTTCCATTTTGGGCTGGTGTCTGGTGGGATTCACTTCGTCGTAGTTTACTACGATGGGCCGAGGGCCATCCATGATTGTTCCAGTGTAAGAACATCGAACACCCCATCATCACTTCGCATCTTAATTTTATAGTTGAAGAGCCAAAATTTTAATAATAAAATGTATAAAACATTCCCTCACTATCTCTTTGATGAATATTCTTCCCCTGGGAAAAAACTTGATTAATGAAAACTAAGGATTATCCTTTTTTTCTTGCAAGTTTGGTTCGTTTAGAGGAAGACTCTATCCAAAACAATTGCTGATTAAATAACATATATTAAATTTCACATATTTGAAACCCGTGCAATGCACGTGCAATAAACTAGTATAATTTCATGTATATACCTAGTCGATTTGTGCTCCACGATGGTGCATAGCAAGATAGCTGAGGGCCCTAGTGAAAAGAGAATACAAGAAAGACGTGAGGTCCAGGGAGGATAGTGTTTTCGAGAAAAATAGTGGAAGTCAAGCGAAATAAAAGTCCTTGTTTGCGATTGATGAATGATAAGATAAACGTAATTAGATCTTTATTTTCTATAGCTTTACGTTTCTTCATATTTACTGCAATGACGAACACTATTACTATGCTGCTGAGAGAAACTGATTGGTGGGACCAAACTACGTGGATTGACTCCGTAACCTGAGGATAGTCCTAGGGGCTGATACGAGTGACGAAGATCGGGCTGCGTATGCCAAGTGGCAGCTTGACGAGCCAAAGGTCAAGGGCTATATACTTCTTTCCATGAGCAATGAGTTGCAGCGCACTCACACGGAAATGGAAGTGGGCGCCATTTTACTTCATTTGAAGCATGTTTTCGGCGAACATTCCAGGAGTGCACGCTATTCCCCGATGGAGCAAATATTTCATTGCAAAATGGCTGAGAGTAGTGACGTCGGAGAGCATATGCTCAACATGATCGATTGGATCGAAAGACTCGAGGCACTAGATTTTATCATGGATAACGAGCTCCAGAACGATCTGATAGTTAAGTCGCTCCCACCTTCCTTCAATTCGTTCATTGTGAACTTTAATCTGAACAAGGCCGAGATGACATTTACTGTGTTGACGAACCAGTTTCCGGCGGCACAGACTCGGATGAAGAAGGTGAAAGGAAGGGAAGTTGTTCTTGTCGCGAATGCTAAGACTCGAGGGTCGAGAAGAAAGAAAAGTCGGACAAGCCCACTAAGTCCAAAGGATGAATTTCGAAAGGCAAAGCCAAAAAAGACGTGTTCAAAGGTGCCAAGCCGATGGACGAATGTCTTCACTGCAATGAGCTTGGCCATGGAAGTGCGATTTTCCAAAGCTAGCCGCCTCAGTAAAGAACTTTACATTTTAGAAACTAATTGTTCTATGATGGTATATTCTGTTTCATGGATCTTAAACTCGAGAGCTAGTGCTCACATCTGTGTTTCGAACCAAGGTCTGGAACGAAGTAGGAAATTGGCGGATCGAGAGATCATGATCAACGTAGGAAGTAGACAAATTGTACGGGCGACCACATTGGATCAGGAACTCTCGTTTTATTAGACATAGTTTACTGCTTTTCGATTGTTTAGTTTTGCCCAAGTGTAGCACCCGGGTTCCCCGTAAGTATTTAGGGCCAATAAATTAGCAAAATGTGACTTCGTGATTTATGTGCATTAAGGTGAATTATGCGCATAAACGTGATTTATGTGCTCATTAAGTGAAGCTTCGTGTTTTACGAAATTGGGTGCAATTAAATGGTGCTAAGTGACCCTTAATTTATCTAGCAATTTTCGAAAATAGACTACAATTTTAGTGGGCTAGGATATTATTGGGCCATGAACCCATTATGATGGGAATTACCAAGTGGGCTAAAAGTAGAATTAGGCCCAATTCAAGAAATATCAACTTGGGAGACAAATTCCCATGAGTTAAGGAGAAACCCACGCCACCATGTCCTAATCCAACAAAATGCAATAAAATATCTAATGTAAACACTTTAACACCCCATAAACCCACCAAAGCAACTAACGAGAGCAAGAGGGAAAGGAGAAGAAGAAGTCGAGAACTAAAAGTCGAACCAAGAAACACTTCAACTAGCTTAAGGATTCGAAGTTGGTAAGTAAAATACCTTCTTTAAGCTTTTAATCTCGTATGGTATGTGTAGTTGAAGGTATTTAGGTCATTAAAAGAAATTTTTAGGACGAACACGAGAAAACCCTAAATGTGCCGAGCTTAGGTTAGTTCAAATGATTTCCGTTTGGACAAATATGGAGTTGGGTAGCTTAGTATGTGATTTAGAACTTATAATTCTGGGTAAAGCTAGCCAAAAATCTGGATTCGCGGGATGAAGAATGAAGTAGATGATAAAATGTCGAGATGTCTAATGATGGAATGTCGATATAAAAGTCGAGGCAAATAGTAAATGTCGAGGTTGAGATTAAAATGCATGTCGACATTTCCATAAAATGTCGAAGCATAAATGTCGAGGCCTCTATCCGGGTAAATGTCGAAATGAAAGGAGTAAAATGTCGAGTCCATGCACAAAATGTCGAAACCCTTAAGCCAAATGTCGAAATCTACTAGCCGGATAAATGTCGAAAGGTTAGATGAGATGTCGACGTAATATATGTCGAGATTTATTAAATGTCGAGTTCATACATAAAATATCGAGACCAAGATAAATGTCGAAATTAAAGTCGAGGTGAATCTCATGTCGACATCTTATGCTCCAAAATGTCGAGATCTGTACCTGGATAAAATGTCGGGTTCAAAGAAGTCGAGATAAACGTCGAAACCATATTAAGGAAAAATGTCGAAACGATATTAAGAAAAATGTCGAGGCCTATGATATCGAGATTTTGTATTGTCGAACGAAATTAAGAACAAAATGTCGAGATCTTTAAATCGTTTAAATGTCGAGATTTCTAAATGTCGAGACCCTTTAGTAAAATGACGAAATGACAAAGTAAAATGTCGAAACTTGAAAATGTCGAGATTTAGCATGAAATGTCGAGATCTTTAAATAGTCCAAAATGTCGAATTCTTACACATACAATGTCGAGATTTATGATGAACTCATGTCGACATTTTCAGTTCAAAATGTCGAAGCTAGGAAAAATATCGAGACCTTTACATACACTATTAAGGAAAATATTCCAACACTTTTCAAGTACATAGATAACCAATATTTTAGAAAATGTACTGACATAATGATTTTATGATTAAAGGTCGAAAATTAGGAATTTCGCCGAACCAGTTAGCAGTTAATCTACGGACTCCGGGTAAGTAGAAATCCAACTACGATACACAACTTATTTTACGTGCCTAAATTGCGTAATTACCTGCCTACGTGGTTTCATGAATTCGTAAATTGATTGAAGTATTTAAATGTGGTAAGTCTATGTTGCATATACCTGCATCTGCATATGCATACTCACGTGCACGCACGAACTCGTGAGGGAGAGTCGTGGGGTTGAGTGTGCGTACTATTATGTCGCTTGTATGCGACGAAGACCCGCCGATATAGGCCGGTGTGTCGACTCGTAGTTGAGTCATGGACGACTTCTATGGCACCCTATATGGCGTACGACGCCGATTATTATTGAGGCAGGAGGAGCGACCCAGGAAGGAGCGACCTAGCTATGCTAGCGTAGGCTAACTGGCGTAGGCAACTGCCCTATTTGCGGAAGGAGCGACCTGGAAGGAGCGACCTAGGGGGAATCCTAGCGTAGGCTACCAGCGTGGGCTACCGTATGACAGAGGGGACGACCTGGGAGGGTGCGAGACCTAGCGTAGGCTACCCAGCGTGGGTCGCTGTCACGATCCTATTGAGGACATTTGAGCTCTTAGTGGTGCATAGTAAGTGCGTCGCGGGCCCCGAGTGACATTAGTCTGAGTACATTGGTACGAGTGTTATATGCATCGGCGCGGATTGCCTTTGCGAGTGTTATATGCATCGGCGCGGATTGCCTTTGCGAGTGTTATATGCATCGACGCGGATTGTCGTTGCGGGAGAGTGTCACCTGCACACATGCATGATTTCTGCTTACTGAGCCTCGGTGGCTCATCCCTTATGTTGTGTGTTGTAGGCACCGACGACCACGGTATGTGATCGTGTTGAAAGACAAGGCCGATCTTTTGGAGCTTCGCGCTTCTTTTGGGGTGGACGTGTGTGTGTGGATGACGACCTGTGAGGCCGGGCGCATAGGAGCTTTTGCTGTGCCGACACACCTTCGCCGTTGTAGTTAGACCATGTCTAGAACCTGATGTTCGACATGCATTCTTTTGTCTTGTATAGAACAATGTTTCATTCCATATATGAAAATGAAAATGAAAAATTTGTACTCGTTTTCGGTGCATTTCTTTATTTACAAACTCGCTAGGCACGTAGAAATGCGCTAGGCTAGGCGATTAGGAAGTCGGGTCGCGACAGGTTCTGTAGACTGTCCACACACACACACCCAAAAGAGCGGAAGCGGCCTTGCAAGTAAGTGTTAAGTCTATGTGAACTTCTATGTTGTATAATTTATTGGCCATAGGACGATCAGGATAGGGTATAAGGATGGTAAGAACGAGAGGTGAGTCGAGTGGTGGCGACGACCAGAACAGGGGAAACACAGCCCCTCCCGACAATCGGGACGCGACGATCTTCCAACTGACGGAACTAGTCCGCCAGCAGTCGACGCAGATCCAACAACTGATCCAGCAGAATGCTGCTAACACTGGGCCAACTCAGGCAGAAAGGACTGAGATGGTGGGAGAACGATTTAGGAGGTTGAACCCACCGACCTTCGAAGACACAGCTGACTCGACAGCAGCTGAGGATTGGTTGAGGACTCTCGAGAGTATGTTCGTCTATAGCAGGGTTCCGGAGGTGGAAAAGGCCCTCTGTGCTGCGTTCCTATTACGAGGGAGCGCAGGACATTGGTGGGTAGAGCTGTCAAAGTGGCCCGTGGCCCGCGGGCCGGCCCGCCCCGCCCCGCAAAAGTGGCGGGTTGGGCTGAGCTTTTTCAGGCCCGCCAGGAGGCGGGCCTACGCGGGCCAGCCCGCGCGGGCCGCGGTTTGGCGGGGCGGGGCGGGCTAACCCGCGGGCCAGCCCGCCTTGTCTACAAAAATAAATTAAGTAGGCCCATCCAGCTTATTAGCCCAGCTCATTGCCTAACAATTAACATATAAACAAAAAGTCCTTAGCCCAGCCCAACATATAAACAATAAAAAAAAACCTTTTAGACATCTCTCATTATCACGTGAAGAAGGAAAGAGATAGGTTTGATATTTTTCACTTTTACCCTCTGCTCGTGCTCCCTTCTCGTCGGCGACAAGACATGCAACAGCCACCACGACCGTTAAAACTTCGACAGAGATCGCTGATCTTGAGAAATTGAAGAAAATTTAGCAATTGCTAGCGTGGGCATCTGTAATCTGCAAATGCTTAGGTGGAACGGAAGAATTTGGGTGTGGTCTGTAGTTTTTTGCCGTTCAGCTCCAAAGACAGATTGGTAAGTTCACCTAATTTACAAGAGTTGTAAGGTCTCCATTGTAGGGTCTAATGATACAAACTCTCTGTTTTTGTTATTCCAGACTACTCGTAAACTTACATCGGCGTTCGACCAGCGGCTAATACCCAAGCACTGCAACTCCCTTTTTCGCTAGGTACACTCTTGCTTGAGTCTTGAATTGGGATCTAGGGTTTGTAACTGATTATGGCTGAAATTGATTCTTCCGTAAGTGTTAATGAAGGCGATGGGTCGAGCGTGAATGTAGAAAGTTCTGGATCGAATGTTTGGCAGTATTTTGATAAACTCGGTGAGGGTTCAGATGGTGTATTTAAAGCTATATGCAAAGCATGTAAAAAGAGTACAAAGCTGGGGGTAAAAAAATGGAACATCTAGTTTGAGACGTCATCTTCAAGCATGCAAGTCAATTAAGTTCCATGACGTAGGTCAAATGTTATTTGATAATGAGGGGAAAATAAGAGCTAGAAAGATTAGCCCCAAGACTTCACGTGAATTGTTGGCGGCTGCTGTTATTAAGCATGATTTACCATTCTCTTTTATTGAGTATGATGGCATTAAGGCGTGGATGAGATACGTAAGTCCTGATGTTCCTTTGGTTAGTAGAAACACCCTTGTTTCTGATATTACGAAAATGTATACGGGGAGAAGGGGAAGCTTAAGCAAATCTTATCTACGCTTGACAATAGAATTTGCCTAACTTCAGATGTGTGGACTGCTTGCACTAGTGAAGGGTATATTTGCTTGACTGCTCATTTTGTTGATGAGAATTGGAAATTGAATAGCAAAATACTTTGTTTTGCTTCTATGCCGCCTCCTCATTCTGGTGTTGAATTGGCGTCAAAAATATTTGATTTTTTGAAGGATTGGGGGATCGAGAAAAAAGTATTTTCTTTGACGCTTGATAATGCTACTAGCAATGATTGCATGGCTGAAATTTTGAAGGATCAACTTGCTTTGCATGGTAGTTTATTGTGCGATGGTGATTTTATTCATATTCGTTGTTCTGCCCACATATTGAACCTCATTGTCCAAGAAGGTGTGAAAGTTATCAATGATGCTTTGAAGAAGATAAGGGATTCTGTCAAATATGTTAAAGGTTCTGAAGGTAGAAAAAAAATTTGAAGAGTGTGTGAATGCGGTTGGTGGAATTGATACGGGTATTGGCTTGAGACTTGATGTAACTACTCGTTGGAACTCAACCTACTTAATGTTGGAGAGCGCAATTAAATACAAAAGAGCATTTGCTTCTCTTCAATTGCATGATAGAAACTATAAATTTTGCCCTTCACTCGAAGAATGGACGAGGTCGGAGAAAATATGTGAATTCCTTGAGCCGTTTTTTGAAACGACCAACTTGATCTCCGGTTCGTCTTATCCGACATCAAACTTGTATTTTATGCAAATATGGAAAATTCAAAGCATGTTGATGGAAAATATGCACAATGAGGATGATCTTATTAGAAACATGTGTTTGAATATGTGGGAAAAATTTGATTAGTATTGGGGCGAATATAGAGAGGTGCTTGCATTTGGGGCTATTCTTGACCCGAGGATTAAACTCCAAATGTTGGAGTACTTTTATAAGAAAGTTGAGCAAGATCCGATCAAGTGCAAAAGTGCCATTTCTCTTGTGAAGAGAAAGATGTATAAGCTTTATGAACATTATGCGAGAACCACGGCCTCAAACTCTTCCCAAGCACAAGTTTCTTCGTCTTCGTCAATACCATCTTCCGTGCAAAGCAGATCGGGAATGAAAGCAAAGGAAAAAGAATTCTTGATGTAAGTATGTTAATTGTGATATTTGGCTTACATGAATTCTTATGCATAATTGTGATATTATTATTTTTTTTAATTTTGTTGATGTAGGAAATTGTTGAATATGAGAGCCAAACTATCACAAGCGCCGGGAAGTCTCAATTAGATCTATACTTGGAAGAAACAAAACTCGAATTCAAGCATTACGAGAATTTGGATGTTCTAGATTATTGGAAAAATGGTAAAAATCGATTCCCGACGCTTGCAATGATGGCACGTGATGTGTTGGCCATCCCTATTACTACCGTTGCATCGGAGTCGGCATTTTCAATCGGTGCTCGCGTGCTCACCAAATATAGAAGTTGTATGCTCCCGGAAAAAGTTCAAGCCCTCATTTGCACTCGCAATTGGTTGCATGGCTATGTTGTTGGTATGTTGATTAATTACTTGGTTCACTTTATTCCGTTTGTAACTAATATTTGCTACTATCTCTTATTCTACGTAGATAATGACGAAAGTGCTTACATTAAAACAACTTCTTCGGATGGAGGATCGCATTGTCCTACAATATTTGAAGAACGAGAAGAAGATAACGCTGAAGAGAATGAAGATGTGAATGATGTAATGGTTGACTGAAATATGATTG
Organism: Craterostigma plantagineum; assembly: GCA_027422505.1. NCBI lineage: Eukaryota > Viridiplantae > Streptophyta > Magnoliopsida > Lamiales > Linderniaceae > Craterostigma > Craterostigma plantagineum. Next base: position 135,682 of record JAPQWV010000865.1, read on the forward strand.
CTGTTACTTTGCTTCGTTCATGTTGGATGGATTGAAGATGTTCCTTGTCCTTTCTTTGAATTGTTGACTGAAGATATGTTGGTATTTTGCTGGATTTATTGCTATCTCAGGTTGGGAACGTGTGTACTGTGTTAGCTGTTTTATGTTATGGTTGGTTTATCTTTATTAATTTTTAATAGTTTTAATTTTATATATATTTTTTTTAAATGTGCGGGCCAGGCCCGCCAGGCCCGCGGCCCGCAACGGGGCGGGGCGGGCCTTTGTTTTTTAGGCCCACCAAATGGCGGGCCGGCCCGCCCCGCCCCGCCAAATGGCGGGTTTTGGCGGGCTGCGGGCCGGCCCGCCCCGCCGGCCCGTTCTGACAGTACTATTGGTGGGACACCATCATGGTGTTGGAGAACCCCGCTACAATGAGCTGGGAAAGATTCAAGGAATTGTTCAGGGGCAAGTACCTCACCGCCCCGATTCGAGCACAGCGCCTGAACGAATTCATCAATCTCAGGCAGGGGCCCATGACTGTGGCCGAGTACATAAGGAAGTTTGAGCAGCTGTCCAGGTTCGCTGCTCACATGATCAGCACGGAAGCTCTAAAAGTCGAACGCTTCCTGGAAGGATTGAAGCCTGAGCTCTACAGGGACGTGAGCATGGCAGGGATTCAGGGAGCTACATACTCTCAGGTAGCAGAAAGAGCTATGGTAGCCGAACAGGCGGAGGCCAGGATCGTGAAGGCACAAGAGGCTAAACGCAAATTCGCTCAGGTACAAGGAGCTCAATGGAGTGGAGGAGACCCGAAACGGCAGTTTATGCCTAGAGGGGGCAAGAAGAGATTCCAGAACCGGCCTCCTCAACAGCCTCAGGGAATGATGAACAGACCACCGAACCCAAACCAGAATCAAGGGGCAGCTCAATTCCCTAACTGTCAGAGGTGTGGAAGGAAGCCCTTTGGGAACTGCAACACGCCAGCTAATGCGTCCTTCAGATGTGGGAAGATAGGTCACTTCGCAAAGCAGTGCCCTGAAAACATTCCAGGGAATCAGGCAGGAAACCCAGTAAGACCCCCGATGGTGCCAGCACGGGTGTACACCATCACGTCCGAGGAAGCAGAGAACAACCCGGAGGTGGTAACAGGTACCCTACCGGTCCATCAAACTCCCACGTGCATTCTAGTAGATTCCGGGGCGACCCACTCGTTTGCGTCTGTGAAGTATGTGACGAAACTAGGGGTAACGCCTGAGCGAGTAGATTACGAATATAGCGTAGCAATTCCAAGCGGGACACCAACTAGGACTAGCCAAATGTTAAGAAATTGCCCAATCTTAATCGGTAACAGAGAAATTGCCTGTAGACCTGATAGTCATCCCGATGGACGACTACGAGGTGATCCTCGGGATGGACTGGCTCTCAAAATACGGAGCAGTGATAGACTGTAACCGTAAAGTAGTTATGTTTAGCTTAGAAGGGGAAGAACCTTTCACCTTCAAGGGAACAATGAAGGGGAGAGGCACTCCGAGGATATCAGCCTTAAAAGCTCAGCGATTGGTCAATTCCGGATGTGAGGCATACCTGGTGTTCGCGCTGAAGGCAGAAGAGAATACCCCCACGAAACTCGAAGACGTACTAGTGATTAAGGATTTCCCAGATGTATTTCCAGAAGAATTGCCGGGATTACCCCCAGACAGAGAAATTGAGTTTACGATTGACCTGGTGCCGGGAGCAGCACCAGTGTCCAAGGCTCCATATCGATTAGCGCCAACCGAATTAAAGGAGTTGAAGGAACAAATAGATGAACTCCTACAAAAAGGATTCATTCAGACCAGCTTTTCTCCCTGGGGTGCGCCAGTCCTGTTCGTACGAAAGAAGGATGGCTCGATGAGACTGTGTATAGACTATAGGGAGCTTAACAAGCTGACGATCAAAAATAAGTATCCACTACCCCGAATAGACGACCTCTTCGACCAATTACAAGGCGCCACAGTATTTTCTAAGATCGACTTGAGGTCGGGTTACCATCAACTGAAAATCCGCAAGGAAGATGTTCCCAAAACGGCGTTCAGTACCAGATACGGGCATTTTGAATTTCTAGTCATGCCCTTTGGACTGACGAACGCACCGGCGGCCTTCATGGATCTGATGAACCGGGTGTTCGAAGCCTATCTAGACAAGTTTGTGATTGTTTTTATAGATGACATCCTCATCTATTCCAAGACGAAGGAGGAGCACAAGCAACACCTACAATTAGTACTCGGGGTATTGAGGGAAAAGCAGCTGTACGCCAAGTTCAAAAAGTGTGAATTCTGGCTGGACCAGGTGGCATTCTTGGGGCACATCGCCTCGGGAGCAGGAATCTCGGTGGACCCGAGCAAAATCGAAGCAATTAATGATTGGCCACAGCCGACCAACGTAACGGAAGTACGGAGCTTCCTAGGCTTAGCAGGCTACTACCGGAAATTTATAAAAGATTTTTCGAAAATTGCCTCAACATTGACAAAGTTGCCCGAAAGAATACTCCTTTTCAATGGAGCGAAGAATGTGAACGGGGCTTCCAAGAACTGAAGAAGCGGCTTACTACAGCCCCAGTGTTAACGATACCCACGGGAACAGGAGGGTTCTCTGTGTATAGCGACGCCTCGAAGAACGGGTTAGGATGCGTACTGATGCAGAACGGTAACGTGGTGGCTTACGCCTCACGACAACTAAAGGAGTACGAAAAGAACTACCCTACACACGACTTGGAGCTTGCTGCTGTAGTCTTTGCTCTCAAGATTTGGAGGCACTACTTGTATGGAGAAAGATGCGAAATTTACACCGATCACAAGAGTTTAAAGTATTTCTTCACCCAGAAGGAACTCAATATGAGACAGAGACGGTGGCTGGAATTAGTGAAAGACTACGATTGTGTGATCAACTACCACCCAGGAAAGGCGAACGTGGTAGCTGATGCTCTAAGCCGGAAATCAGTAAGCGCGGAACTTCAACGACTCGACGTGGAGATTGTACCATTGGGAGAATTCGAGGTGAAATTAGCATCCCTAACTCTGCAACCAACACTACTGGAGCAGATTAAAAAGGCACAGGAAAACGACGAGTTTTACTTGAAGACTAAGGAAGCGCAAACCGAGCAAACAACGACGGACTTCGTGTTTCGGGACGACGGAAGCTTATACTACAAGAGTAGATTGTACGTTCCGAACGACGCGGATCTTAGACGAGTCATAATGACGGAAGCACATACCACGCCATATTCGGTACACCCAGGAGCTACGAAGCTTTATAGGGATCTAAGGACTAACTACTGGTGGCCGGGAATGAAAAAGGACGACGTTCGTGAGCCAATGCCTCACCTGCCAGCAAATTAAGGCGGAACATCAGCGGCCGGCTGGGATGCTGCAACCTCTACCCATTCCAGAGTGGAAGTGGGACAATATAACGATGGATTTCGTGAGCGGATTGCCGAGGAACGCGAAAGGACACGATGCAATTTGGGTAATTGTAGATCGACTTACGAAATCTGCCCATTTTCTGCCAATAAGTACGACGTTCACCATGGAGCGATACGCGGAACTGTATATCCAAGAGATAGTACGACTCCATGGAGTACCGTTGTCAATAGTATCGGACCGTGATTCAAGATTCCAATCTAAGTTCTGGATGAGCTTACAAAAGGCGATGGGGACAAAATTGGCATTTAGGACAGCATATCACCCGCAAACGGACGGTCAATCCGAGCGGACTATCCAAACCCTAGAAGATATGTTACGAGCCTGTGTGCTTGACTTCAAAGGCAACTGGAGCAAGTACCTTCCACTGGTGGAATTCTCGTACAATAATAGTTATCAAGCTACCATTGGAATGGCTCCTTATGAAGCCTTATACGGGCGAAAGTGCAGATCCCCAGTACATTGGGATGAAGTCGGTGAACAGGCGATGTTAGGCCCAGACATGATACGAGAAATGACGGAGATTATCACGATGATCTGAGAGAGAATGCGCACGGCACAAAGCAGACAAAAGAGTTATGCGGATCGAAGACGCAGACCGCTAGAATTCGAGATGAATGATTGGGTCTTTGTGAAAGTGTCACCGATGAAAGGAGTCAAAAGGTTCGGAAAGAAGGGAAAACTAAGTCCGAGATACATCGGTCCCTTCAAAATAATAAAGAGAGTTGGTGAAGTAGCATACCAACTAGAACTACCGGCATCGTTGTCGCAAGTACACGATGTATTCCATGTTTCCACGTTGCGGAAGTATATCGCTGACCCAAGCCACGTGTTGATAAACGACTCACTGCATCAACACTTGAAACCAGACTTGAGTTATGAGGAAATTCCCGTAGAGATATTGATGAATGAGACGAAGAGGCTTAGGAACAAAGAGATTCCTCTAGTAAAAGTTCTGTGGCGGAATCAGTCAGTAGAGGAAGCCACATGGGAACGCGAGGATGAGATGAAAACCCGCTATCCTGAATTGTTCCGAACGGGCTGATTTCGGGGGCGAAATCCTCCTTAGGGGGGGGGGGAGGATGTAGCACCCGGGTTCCCCGTAAGTATTTAGGGCCAATAAATTAGCAAAATGTGACTTCGTGATTTATGTGCATTAAGGTGAATTATGCGCATAAACGTGATTTATGTGCTCATTAAGTGAAGCTTCGTGTTTTACGAAATTGGGTGCAATTAAATGGTGCTAAGTGACCCTTAATTTATCTAGCAATTTTCGAAAATAGACTACAATTTTAGTGGGCTAGGATTTTATTGGGCCATGAACCCATTATGATGGGAATTACCAAGTGGGCTAAAAGTAGAATTAGGCCCAATTCAAGAAATATCAACTTGGGAGACAAATTCCCATGAATTAAGGAGAAACCCACGCCACCATGTCCTAATCCAACAAATGCAATAAAATATCTAATGTAAACACTTTAACACCCCATAAACCCACCAAAGCAACTAACGAGAGCAAGAGGGAAAGGAGAAGAAGAAGTCGAGAACTAAAAGTCGAACCAAGAAACACTTCAACTAGCTTAAGGATTCGAAGTTGGTAAGTAAAATACCTTCTTTAAGCTTTTAATCTCGTATGGTATGTGTAGTTAAGGTATTTAGGTCATTAAAAGAAATTTTTAGGAAGAACACGAGAAAACCCTAAATGTGCCGAGCTTAGGTTAGTTCAAATGATTTCCATTTGGACAAATATGGAGTTGGGTAGCTTAGTATGTGATTTAGAACTTATAATTCTGGGTAAAGCTAGCCAAAATCTGGATTCGCGGGATGAAGAATGAAGTAGATGATAAAATGTCGAGATGTCTAATGATGGAATGTCGATATAAAAGTCGAGGCAAATAGTAAATGTCGAGGTTGAGATTAAAATGCATGTCGACATTTCCATAAAATGTCGAAGCATAAATGTCGAGGCCTCTATCCGGGTAAATGTCGAAATGAAAGGAGTAAAATGTCGAGTCCATGCACAAAATGTCGAAACCCTTAAGCCAAATGTCGAAATCTACTAGCCGGATAAATGTCGAAAGGTTAGATGAGATGTCGACGTAATATATGTCGAGATTTATTAAATGTCGAGTTCATACATAAAATATCGAGACCAAGATAAATGTCGAAATTAAAGTCGAGGTGAATCTCATGTCGACATCTTATGCTCCAAAATGTCGAGATCTGTACCTGGATAAAATGTCGGGTTCAAAGAAGTCGAGATAAACGTCGAAACCATATTAGGGAAAAATGTCGAAACGATATTAAGAAAAATGTCGAGGCCTATGATATCGAGATTTTGTAATGTCGAACGAAATTAAGAACAAAATGTCGAGATCTTTAAATCGTTTAAATGTCGAGATTTCTAAATGTCGAGACCCTTTAGTAAAATGACGAAATGACAAAGTAAAATGTCGAAACTTGAAAATGTCGAGATTTAGCATGAAATGTCGAGATCTTTAAATAGTCCAAAATGTCGAATTCTTACACATACAATGTCGAGATTTATGATGAACTCATGTCGACATTTTCAGTTCAAAATGTCGAAGCTAGGAAAAATATCGAGACCTTTACATACACTATTAAGGAAAATATTCCAACACTTTTCAAGTACATAGATAACCAATATTTTAGAAAATGTACTGACATAATGATTTTATGATTAAAGGTCGAAAATTAGGAATTTCGCCGAACCAGTTAGCAGTTAATCTACGGACACCGGGTAAGTAGAAATCCAACTACGACACACAACTTATTTTACGTGCCTAAATTGCGTAATTACCTGCCTACGTGGTTTCATGAATTCGTAAATTGATTGAAGTATTTAAATGTGGTAAGTCTATGTTGCATATACCTGCATCTGAATATGCATACTCACGTGCACGCACGAACTCGTGAGGGAGAGTCGTGGGGTTGAGTGTGCGTACTATTATGTCGCTTGTATGCGACGAAGACCCGCCGATATAGGCCGGTGTGTCGACTCGTAGTTGAGTCATGGACGACTTCTATGGCACCCTATATGGCGTACGACGCCGATTATTATTGAGGCAGGAGGAGCGACCCAGGAAGGAGCGACCTAGCTATGCTAGCGTAGGCTAACTGGCGTAGGCAACTGCCCTATTTGCGGAAGGAGCGACCTGGAAGGAGCGACCTAGGGGGAATCCTAGCGTAGGCTACCAGCGTGGGCTACCGTATGACAGAGGGGACGACCTGGGAGGGTGCGACCTAGGGAGACCTAGCGTAGGCTACCCAGCGTGGGTCACTGTCACGATCCTATTGAGGACATTTGAGCTCTTAGTGGTGCATAGTAAGTGCGTCGCGGGCCCCGAGTGACATTAGTCTGAGTACATTGGTACGAGTGTTATATGCATCGGCGCGGATTGCCTTTGCGAGTGTTATATGCATCGGCGCGGATTGCCTTTGCGAGTGTTATATGCATCGACGCGGATTGTCGTTGCGGGAGAGTGTCACCTGCACACATGCATGATTTCTGCTTACTGAGCCTCGGTGGCTCATCCCTTATGTTGTGTGTTGTAGGCACCGACGACCACGGTATGTGATCGTGTTGAAAGACAAGGCCGATCTTTTGGAGCTTCGCGCTTCTTTTGGGGTGGACGTGTGTGTGTGGATGACGACCTGTGAGGCCGGGCGCATAGGAGCTTTTGCTGTGCCGACACACCTTCGCCGTTGTAGTTAGACCATGTCTAGAGCCTGATGTTCGACATGCATTCTTTTGTCTTGTATAGAACAATGTTTCATTCCATATATGAAAATGAAAATGAAAAATTTGTACTCGTTTTCGGTGCATTTCTTTATTTACAAACTCGCTAGGCACGTAGAAATGCGCTAGGTTAGGCGATTAGGAAGTCGCGACACCAAGGGGCTTAAGAATATTGTTCCTATTCCCGTTTGAGCGAAAATAGTTACGATTTTAGTAATAATATATGCAATATTTATTTTGAAAATAATTGTGTCGGAAGTACAAGTTTACTGAATGGATTGTATGTCGAAGATAAAACAAAAACTGTGAATACAATCACCAACAAATGAAAATTAGAGTCGAACTCGAGATTGCTGTGACATCTTCGACTCGGTCATACTGGAGAACAGAAGATTCTCGAATTGGAGAAAACTGGCGTTATAAAGCCGCTTGGGTCTGATCCCTATCCGACTTGAGAATCTTGTATCCTTGGAAAGATGACCAAGTCACCCTTCACATGGACTTTCACGAGAGCCGCAGAACTTCTCGGTTTAACCACCCGGACCGTTCGGGGTAGCGGCTCGCGGAAATTTACATTATTTCGTTACCTTCACTGATGATCACTTTCGCTTTGGCAAGGTGTATCTCATGAAGCACAAGTCTGATACTTTGAATGATTCAAAGAGTACAAGGCTTTGGTGGAAAATCAGACTGAAAAGAGCATTAAAGTCGTTCGTTCAGAACGAGGCGGCGAGTACGTGCTCCTCGAGTTTGATGAGTTCTTGAAAGAGAACGGGATCATTTCACAGATGACATTGCCCAAAACACCGCAGTTGAATGGTGTGTTCGAACGCAGAAATCGTACTCTGTTGGATAAGTTTCGACCAATGCTGAGCTATACAGACCTGCCCATATCGTTGTGGGGTCATGCCCTGTCGACAGCGGCACACATTCTGAATAGATGTCCTACAAACTCTGTCTAACGTATTCCATATCACATATGGACAAGACGAAAAGTGAGCTTGAATCACATTAGAATTTGGGGTTGCCACACATTCGTCAAAAGGTTCAAGACAGATAAATTGGAATCGACACCTATGAAATGATGTTTTTTCGGGTATCATGATGATTCCATGGGATACCAGTTTTACTTCCATGACGATCAAAGAGTCGTTGTAGCCCTTCAGGTTCACTTTCTCGAAGAAGAGTTTGTTCGAGAAGGTGGAGCTTGTCGCGAAGTAACTCTTGGAGAGTCGTCTGAAACGCTTTCACAGACTCCAATTTTGGATGACACCGTAGAGCAGTCTGAGACGCAACCTAAGCTACGCAGGTCGGGTAGAGTATCTCGCCAGTCTAAGAGATACGGGAGGCTGGCGAGATACGGGGTGGTCCACATCGAGCGCCAGGTTGCTGCGATGGAAGGGAACGTCGAAGACAATCCCACTACCTATGACCAGGCAATCGGCGATAAAGACTGGGATGACTTAAGGCTATGCAAGACAAAATGATTCGTATACACGAACAAACTGGTTGAAGCGTGCGGAGCTGGGCTCGTAACAAAAGGTTTCAAATTTAGGGCATTGACAGTGAGGAAAGCCTTTGACCAGATGCAATCGATTATAACCATAATTGCAATAGCAGCACACTATAAGTATGAGGTCTAGCAGACGAATGTGAAAACCTGGTTCCTAAACAAATACCTCAAGGAGAGAATATATGTGGGATAGCCCAACGGTTTTACTTCGCAAGGAGATGCTCATATTGTGTGCAAATTAAACGAGCCTAACAAATCTGGAACCTTCGGTTTGATGAAGTAAAAGACTACGGATTCATAAGGAATGAAGATCCTTGGGTTGACAAGAAAGCAGCGGGAGTTGGATATCATTCCTCGTATAGTACTTGGATGACGTCCTTTGGATAGTGTATGATATCGGGATGCTCCCGATGGTGAAAGTGTGGCTTTCGACCAAATTCTCCATGAAAGACTTGGGAGAAGCTACCTACATTATGGGGATTCGCCTTTATAGAGATTGAGCGAATCATATGTTAGGACTCTCCCAAGCCCTTTGCTTAGAGAAGGTCCTGAAGCGATATAATAGGACAACTCTAATAAAGGGTTCCCGCCTATGCGACACGGGGTTCATCTTTCCAAGACTTCAAAGTGAGTTGGAGCGGAAAGAGATGAATGGAATCCCCTGTGAATCCGCAGTGGGTAGCTTAATGTACGCGATGCATTGTATGCGACCTGACTTTGCATATGCTGTGAGCGTAGTCAGTAGGTTTCAGGCTAACCCTGGTAAGGAACATTGGACAGCAGTCAAGACTATCCTCAAGCACCTCAGACGGACTAAGTATATGATGCTGGTCTATGCTAATGTAGAACTGAAAGTGGAATGGTATACGGATTCGGATTTCCAGTCTGGCACGGACGACCGAAAGTCCACTTCAGAATTCGTCTTTACGGTCAACGGTGGAGCAGTGTCTTGGAAAAGTTCCAAACAGAGCACTACTACAGATTCCACCTGCAAAGCAGAGTATATAGTGGTCTCAGAGGCTGCTAAGGAAGGTGTTTGGATGAGAAAGTTCATGGAAGAACTTGGTGTCATTTCTATAGCAGATAGGCCATTACCATTGTGGCATGACCATACCGGCGCTATTGCTCAGGCAAAAGAACCGAGATCTCATAGCGGGTCCAAACATATAGAAATAAAGTACCACGTGTTACGTGGGTTTGTTCAGAGTGGCTACATAGTCGTGTAATGCCGCGAAAATCGTGGCCGACCCGTTTATCAAGCCTCTATTAGAGGCAACACTTGTTTGAATCTCGAGGAGAAAGGTATTAGATACGTTAGCGTATGGCATTGAGTGCAAGTGGGAGCTTGTTAGGAATATGCCCTTGAATGCTATACGAGGATTGATTGTATAGGGCATTAGCTTATCATTCGACTTCTTGTGAATAAAATACTTTTTTGTGTTTATTGAAAGGCATTGTTCATTTATTGGATATAAGAGTTATTTACTTAGCCTCCGGTAAAGCAATAAATGAACAAATCCAAATGTGTCGAGTTGAGTCACTGTTCGGGATGGGCACGAGAGAAGAATGCACCAGTGGACTCTTAACCTCGAACATTAAAAGTCCATAAGCCTGAGCTCCATTTGGGTGTTGGATAACCAATCACGGATTATTTATCTATGACCTATCGTCTACTGATATCCCGCTTGGTAGGAGGTCATGAATCGTGATACCAATCAAATCAAGCGATTGAATCGTGTCATAGACTCTGACTCATAGGTCGTACGGTCGAACATGGCTTATGACTCGAGGAGTGTCAATGATCGACGATAATGCTATAGTAGTCTATGTAAACCTTGCACGGAAAGGGGCCTTGATGGAATCCAGTCTCGACTGTCACTGGTTCCCCTCCACCAGATTTGTTGTTGCATGGGTCCGCGGACCAGATGCGGTCTTGATGATGATTTGGGATTGTCGGGCTCAAACCGCCAAGTACGGATTCACAGTCTCGTACGTAATGGAGACAAGTGTCCGATGTGGACGGCGACAGGAAATTATGAAATCGTTGGCCAAGGTATTGAACTAACTCATATGAGATATGGAGGGTAGTTTGGCAATTTGCCTCGTCTCCGTTTTATCATAGAATCGAGTTTAGTGAGTTTGACATAGACCATGGCTCCTCGATTGGGACACGGTTGAAGGGTTTATATGTAGTACTATAATCTATATTGAGATTCTGGAATAAAGACTGATTCAAAATTCGCACTCGAATCGGGTTCCGATACAGTACTGCGGGATTGACTAGGTAACTACCGGACTCTTGGATTCCTCCCTTGCCGATTGAGTAGAACCGAGAGAGTCGGGCTTAAAAAAGATCATCAACGTGTACTGATAAGGAGAGAAAGTGTTTTAGGGCTTCACGGGTCATGGGTCGTTGGGCCGCGTCGTAGTGGGCCTTGGGCCATTTAATGGACCGAAGTCAGATTTCGTATGAAACTAACTTTAAGACTTGGGCTTTGCCAAGTGCACAAAAGGCTAGAGGTTAAAATTGAAAATTAACCCTAAGCTGATTTTAGAATTATACATTGGGAATTAATTTCAACAGTTAAATATGGAAATAATATATTTGGAATATTATTTATCTTAAGTTGAAATTTCGAAATTAATCTAGAAGTTTCGAATTTTATATCATATTTAGAGATACTTAGTTTGACTTGGTATTTGGTTTCCTAATAATAGCAAGTTTCCTTAAGTTTGGGTTTGGAATTCAAAAGAGAGTAAAATAAGGCAAAATAATCTTTCCACTTGAGTAAAATTCAAAAATCATATCTTTGAGACATTCTTTGGATTTTCGATTCTAGCTTAGTATAAATAGGGCAGGCCTATTTCATATTTTCAGCGAGAAATTTCATGCTCCACATGAGAGAATTTCGTCCATCACAAGGCACAAAAACACACACCGAAAGCACACACTTTTCTCCCACGCGACGGATCAATTCTCTCTAGCCATCTTTCGAGAACTGATTTCGTGGTACACTGCGAGGTCGGCGTGATGATCTAGTGCCATCCACCACCATCGAGTAGCCTTGAAGAAAAGGACGAAGAGCTACTCGCTTCAACTAGTAATTTTCTACGGCTTTGACCCGGCCTATTACGTGTGTATGTGTTACTATTCTGATTCGAGCTACGAGGGCAATCGGGGAACCGGGATAATTTTTTTGTTCCGCACCGTACTCGGGGACGTGGCGTCTCCAGGAGACACCGGGTAACCCAACATCATGGATGCGAATGAGACCTTCACGGCCTCAGTTCACAAGCTTCACGGCCGTTAGAACTTGGCTTGCAAAGGTGATGTTCAGCCAGCCTTCACGGCCATGTCTGCGAGGCTTCACGGCCATGACAAGGACCTTCACGGTCTCTTCCAACTCCTTCACGGCCGTGAACACACCTTCACGGCCTCCTCCAAGGCCTCCACGGCCGTGTACTTCTCTTCAGTCATTGTTCGGTTTGTTGTGCTCTCGTCCCAATCGACATCTTGAAGTCACTTAGTGTTCCATTTCCGTTTGAATCTTCCCTCTTTGGTATGTCCAATATCGGTTGAACAAGAGATATGCACATAAATTATAATATTCAAGTATAGTGATAAAGCGGGCGAAAATATGCTTTTATGGGGTACAAAAATACCGTAAAACCCTAGTTATCGGGTTCTGTAAGAACATATTTGGAACATTTCCACTCATTCGAAGCCCTTCAAGGACCAAACCGTCGACATGCCAATTCGAGCACCCATCCCATCGGCTCCGATTCCTTACGCGGCTGGCCCGTCCAGTTCGAATGGAGGTCGGAATCGGCGTTTACTGCGTCTCTTGGTTGGATCAACGCGTTCCTTTCATTTGAGAAAAACACGCAAGCCATGAATGTTAAGGTTGAGTGCTGCTGTAATAAAAGGGAAACAATCATGAGCTCAATGAGAAAAACTAGTTAAGCCCATGAAGGGAGACAATGATTCACACTGAAAATATTTCCATGTCTTAATCTCATCTGTATGAGAGTCTTTGACGAGATAAACAAGGGTGATGTAATATGATTATGGTACAACAATCCTTGAGCGGATACACCAATACATGGGGTTGAACATTGTTAGGGTAGTATGTTTAATATTATTATTTTCTTATTATTAGTATTATTTTATTTTGAAAAAAATTTAGTTACGATAGATAGATTTATTAGGGATCTTTAGTTTAAATAAGATTTATTAGGGATCTTATCGGACTTATTTTAGATTAGTTTCTCTTATAAAAGTAGGGGCGTCAGTAGCATAACGGGGAGGTCGAGGTTTAGGATATTTGAGGGTCGGTGTCTCCGACACTCGGTTGTGAGGGCCGGATGCAATACCCGGGTCCCGCGAGTATGTTGGCCAATAAATTGCATACATATTATACGACTTATGTGACTGCGTATTATATGTTTATTTGATTATGTGTCAATAGGAACTAATTTCTAGAATTTAAACATTTTAAATGAAGTAACTTTCAAAATACTAGCATAATGTCAAAGGAGGTAAAAAAGATTTTAAAACTTAGAAATTTAAATAAATAGGTTCGATTATTTGATTATGAGGAGGTGTGCGTAAATTGAGGACTAAGACTTAGATTCGATTACTTAGCTAGTTGGGATATGACTAAATTAATATTATAAGATTGATTACTTAGGAATTTGATAAGTATGAATAAAGTAAGGAAAAGTAACGTCATTTGATTACTTGAACAAGCAAGGTAACGATAAGAAGAATAATTACAAACCATAACTCATTTGTGTCGAGACATTAGAACAAGGAAGAAGCTTGAAAATAAAGAAGCTTGGAGTAGGTATATTTCCTTAACCTAATTCCATGTTTTTATTTGCTAACATGACCTAAGAATTAGTATATACAATTAGGGTATGTCCAAGTTTAGTTAACGAGGGTTTTTGAAATAATTAGTTCGACCTCATACCAAACCGTGGAATAGGTATAATTATCGTACTATAATTTCATATCTTATCTCATATATCAATAGGTTTTAAGGATCATCAAGCTCGAACAGTTATATGAGAATAGGGTTTGTACAAGTTTAATATTTTTAGGGTTTTAATGTCTTAAAAATGTTTAAGTTTTTGTAGTTAGCAAACTGTTCTTGGAAAGAACAGTACTCTTGATCGAACATCCTAGAGAGTCTAGAGTGTTAAAAGTGTTATAATATTATTAGGGAATTCGTGGAATAAATGAGGTGTTTCACTAATTGAAAGTCACGAATTATGAACTTCATAAATTATAAAAGTTCGCAAACTGATTTGGCGAAGTGAAGAGTTCACGGGCCAAAATATATAAACTATGAGAATATAAAATAAAACTTTGCGGGCCAGTAAGGCATCACTTTACGAATAAGGTAGATTCCTGAAATAGACTATTATACTTCACGAATGAATTGCATAGGGAGTCACAAACTCATAAGGATAACTGAGAGAAATTAATTCATGAATTGTATATAGGAGGTGATTCATGTGGAAAGTATTCAACCAACCAATAAGCAAACTCCACAAATTGATCCTAGACAACAAAAGTCACGAGTTGAGAGAGAGAGTTGGGAATTGTGCATGCATGATCATGAAGCCTAAAGTAACAGAATAATATTATAAGTACATAGGCCTTCACAAGAGAATAAAATAATATTATAAACTATATAAACTTCACGAATTGTGAGTGGGACAAGGAACTTCGCGAACTTAAATAAGTTTAATAAAGTCACGAATTGATCAAGCTTGGCGAATTATACCACTTTGCGAATTGAGACGTCAATTCACGGGGCTTGACTTAACTTAGCTAATTCTTGTAAACGACTATTTATCTAATACAGTTCCAAACCTGGTATTTCAATATTTAGGAAATACGAGTACTAGATAATCAAATTAGATAGTATACTAACCTTGTAATTTTATGGTTAAGGTCGAGAATTAGGAATTGCGCCGGATCAGTGGCAAATAAATCTACGGACAACAGGTAAGTGGAAATTTCACTACAACACATAAAATAAATTATGTGTACATATTCTATGTGAATATCTGCTTCTGTGGAATTATGTGAATTACCTGTTACATGAAATGGCATGTTAAGTATTTTGTACTATTCATGTATGCATTTCCACATGCCTGCACGAGTTACACGAGAGTTATGAGATGTGAGCAGGCACATTACATGATCGCCTGTGTGCGATGAATATTTGCCGATATAGGCATTTGATGTCGACTCGAAGTTGAGTCAGAGCTACTTCTACGAAGCACCATAACGGGATGTAAGGTCGAATATATGTACTTGAATATTAATTATAGCGGGAAGAAGCAACCTGGCGCGAATTGCCCGGTAAATAGCAACCCAGTTAACTGGTGTGGGCACAGCCGGTGACCAGGGAAGGGGACCGCTAGGTAGTTGCCAACCAGTAAAGGACTGCCTAGGGGAAAACCCTAGTGTAGGTCCAGCTGGAGTAACCACTATTGTATTTGATCCTTATTGAACTTGAGCTCAGGATGGTGCGCGTAGCAAGTCAGCTGAGGGCCCTGAAGTGGAGTGAAAGAAGAGAATGAGACACGAGAATTAGAAAGCACTGGCGTGGTTGCATAATTTCCACTTACTGAGCTTTATAGCTCATCCCATGTTTTTATGTGTTGTAGGTTCGCACGATCGCGGTACATGATCTTTTTTATGGTAATGCCAACTTTTGAAGCCTCCTGGGACTTTTGAGGGTGGAGTGTGTACATGGATGCGACCTGTGTGGAGGGCGCTAGGGTTTTCGTTTGCTGCGTCTATGTACCCATCCTATGTAATTAGTGTTGGGATAATATTTTGATTGTACAGGATGGTTTCCTTTATACAATAGAAAAATTTTTATACGTATTTTCGGATAACTTCACTATCAGTACATAGATAGTCATGCGAATTAGGAATAGAATAAGTAGAGAAGGCAGGGCGCCACACCGGAGTTGTAACTATCAAATTTAGCTATTAGGTCACTATTAGTATCGTTAGTATTCGTGTGATTCGTCCGTCGTTATTAATACAAGCTATTCTATTTGAATTTTCGTCTACCACCGCTTTAATCCCTAACAAATTGGCCCAACCTGCCGTCGAACTCCCACTCGAGGACTGTAAACGCCAGAATCACTGTTCACCGCGTGATATTATTCGTCGCTTCCAGGAAACACGATTCACCGCTGCTGGAACTGTTTGTGCTCGTGACACGACCAAAGATGGAACAACGAAAAGAAAGGTTAGAGAAGAGTGTTGGAGGGTTAAAGTGACGGTGGAAGATTTGTCTGAGAGCATATACAAACTATCCATTTTCGTCCATGCCAGATCGAGACTTCAAACAGCAGCTGCAGATCTAACATTTGAGGAGTGCAAGCAACAATATCTAGTGAAAGTACCATCACAAAGCGCAACGTCGACTGAGACTCGGGCCGAGTCACAAACCGTTCCTTCTCAGACAGTAACTCAATTAATGGCTGAACAACAGCCTCAACCTTCTCAACAACTCATGAAAATAATCATCACAACATCCTTTTCATCAACAACGAACTCTCCTCCAAGGTTGCACTTGATTTCCATGGCGAAGGAAAAGCTCGTAGATATGCAAAGAACGTCGTGGTAAGTGTAGGAACATCAAGCAAGCAGAAAGATCAAGAGAACGTGTCAAAGAAAAACATATCGCTAAAAATTTTGAGAAAGACGTCGAGCAAAGCAAATAGATTTAAATAGCTTTTTCGTTATGTGAACGAGCACGAGATGTAGCAAGGAAGACGTTCTCGTGCGAGCCGACCAAGCTATAAGCTGCACGAGTTTCAAGATATGGGACCCTGGAGCCATTTACCGCCTTGAGGACAAGGTGATTTTTCGAGGGTTGATAATGTTAGGGTAGTATATTTAATATTATTATTTTCTTATTATTAGTATTATTTATTTTGAATAAGATTTAGTTAGGGTAGAGAGATTTATTAGGGATCTTTTAGTTTGAATAAGATTTATTAGTGATCTTATTGGTATTATTTTAGATTAGTTTCTCTTATAAAAGGAGGGGCCGGTAGCATAATGGGAAGGTCGAGGTTCAGGATATTTGAGGGTCGGTGTCTCTGACACTCGGATTGTGAGGGCCAGAGTTCTCTGTAGCACCCGGGCCCCGTAGACCGAGGAGCCAATAAATTGGCATGACCGTTTTATGCTTATTTGATTTCATGAAATTTCGTAATGCATTTTTTTTTTCATCTATGTAACTACATGAAGTCCATAAAATTAATTATGTGCTTACGTGATTTTATGAATTTTGTGCATTTATTATATGCCTAATGAATCACCTGAAAATATGTGCTTTACGTGATTTTAATCATTTCATGTAGCTAATTTTGTGCTTAAGTAATTTTGTGAAATCGGTACATTTAATTCGTACTATGTGACACCTAACCCATATAGCAATTTTCGAAAAATTAGGCAAAGGAAATTTTGGGCAATAAGCTAAGGATAGACTATAAACTATAAATGAGCTAGGATTAGAAATTTGGCCCAAATCCTTAGAAATGATTTTTAGCAACAATCTCCTTAATTTATGGGATATTTCTGTCACTCAAATCCCATCACCCTAACTAGATAAGTAATAATTATCTAAAAGCCATTTCAACTCCACAAACCCCATTGATAAAGGAACTAACGAGAACATAAACGAAAAAGGAAGGGGGAGCCAAGCCGAAAATCACGCAAGTTCGGACTAGGTATAAATCTCTAACCATGATGTTTACATTTTATCCAACGATTAGCCTACTTTAGGGACTAGAAGCATGAAAATAACGGATGGTAGGGCTTGTGCAAGTTTTTTTAATCTTAAGGGTTTAATTGTTGATATGGCTCTTAAGTTTTAAGTTTCGAAACTAGTATTTTTAAGCCTATGCCATTATGTCGAGAAATTATTAGGCACAAAAAGATGCGTAGACTTGTATTCAAGATTTAGGTCGATTTCTGGGGTTTCGGGGGTCATATGAAATTCAACATGTTCTTGAGAAACTAACCTTCTTGATCTTTATAGCTACCGTTTTGCGAATTGGAAAGTGTTTTAGTAGGGTTGAGTTCGCGAAGTATGAATTTCGCGCACTCAAGATCGCGAACCATAGGAGACGCAAGGTTCGAGTATCCAAATGATTTCACGCGTATGGATTCGCAGAATGCGGGTTCGCGGGTACAGTGATTCGTGAAACATAAATCAAACAAAGCACTTTGCGAACCCATGAATTTTGTGAACTCCAAATGAACCGCGAACTGGGAAGACTTGGAATTCAATTCGCGAATTAACGGAGGAGTGAATTTCGCGAACTCGGCGTTCCCATTTGCATGGATTCGCAAAACAGGGTAGTTCGCGAATCAAGTGAAGATGGCGAGCCCGGCATTTTGCGAATCCAAGGGTTGGCGAATCCATGCAAAGCTTCGCGAACTCGGCAGAAGGAGAGAATTGCGAACTCGAAATGTTAGACTTCACTAAAGAGAACTTTGTGAACTATGGAGTTCGCAAATCCCAGTAGACTAGTTCGCGAACCATCTGACGAATCCATACAAGCCGCGAAATGGAATTTGGCGAATCCATGTATTTTGTGAATAGGGAGCATTTCACGAGCCACACACACGATTCGCGAACCGATAGTGAAGTACACTTGGCGAATTGAACCCCTTACATAAAATCGTTTTAAGTTTAAAAAAAAAATTACGCACCATTTTGAGGAAAAATATTTTAGCACCATTTAATCAGAAAAATATTCAGATTCCAATGAGCATAGGCTCTTTCAATGCCCGATCATAATTTGCCTATCGGTGTTTTCGGGATCAGTATTCGGTATAGGCGGACGTTGTATTTGATAGAATTTTGGAACGAAAATTTACGTAGTTAATTAATATAATTTATAGACTGACTTTATGGCCTTCTCAGGTTTAAAGGATAAAATATTAGGAAATTCAAGATTTTAATTAATTAAACAATTCCGATAGTATACTGATATCATAATTTTGTGCTCAAGGACGGAAGTTGGGAGAATTAACGGGTCAGGTAGCAGTTAATCAACGAACGCCAGGTAGGTGGAGACTTCACTTCAATTACAACACATAACTTGTCTGTGCACAAATTTTGTGTGATTACGTGCAAGCATGAAGATTATGTGGTTACGTGTTTCCATGATTGAACGTGAAGGTTATATAATGTGTTTTACTTACGATTCATGGCATGACTTGCATACTCATATGATTCACGACATGATCACGTGCATGCACGCTAGTACGAAAATAGGGCCCGAGAGCGTGCATGAGTCAGGATCGCTTGTGAGCGATGTATAATTGCCGATATGGGCAACTGTTGTCGACTCAGTTGTCGAGTCACGGCTCTCCTATGCGACCATGACGATAATGATGTGCCGTTGAAGCGGGTGTCGGCAACCTCAGAGTGGGCTACCAATGTGAGGCACCCGTGTGTCAGGTCGCATTGAGCTGAAAAGGCACCTTCGGAATCGCGTTGGGCTGTAAAGGCATAGATAGCCCCCCAATGTGGATTGTATTGGGGTTACCTCCCAAATGGCGGATGCATTGGGCAGAAAAGGCAATATGGGCCTCCCAAATGGGAACCGCATTGGGCTGAAAAGGAGCCACAGAGACGAATAGGGTTACCTCTCAACGGCGAGTCCCACTGGGCCGAAAAGGCAATATAGGCCTCCCAAATAGGGACCGCGTGGGGCAGAAAAGGAACCACATGAATGAGTAGTGATTAGCCTCTCGTGCGGACCGCGTTGGGCCGAAAAGGCGTCAGTAGCCTCCCAAGTGGGGACGTATCGGGCTGAAAAGGCGCCAAGAAGTCGAATACAATATCTGAACTAGGGTGGCCTCTCAGTGTGTGCTCTGTCACTTATGTGTATGTCCAAAATGAAAATGAGCTCTATGATGGTGCATAGCGAGATAGAAAAGCCGAGGGCCCGAATGTGAAAAGAAAGAAAATATAAAATGCAAGGAAGTATGAAGGGGAAGGGGAATAGAAAGGAAAGGGAAGTTCAGATATGCATTGCCACGGATGTCACTGCGAGTTAGGACATGTGCACTGCATGCATATAGTTTCCACTTACTGAGCTCTTTAGCTCACCCTTACGTTGTGTGTTGTAGGTGCGAGCAAGCGCGATACGTGATCGCCTAGCCGGTAAGGCAATCTTTTGAAGCTTCCGAGCGTCTTTTGGGGGTGGTGTGTACGTGGACGACGACCTGTGAGGCCGGGCACATAGGAAACTCTTTCGCCGCGAATATATATACGTCCCATGTAATTAGGAAGCGAATGTAATTAGGAAGGAAAAGAAATTCTTTTGTCGCGTAGTTGTAATCTTTTGACATGTACATGACATGAACTCCTTATGAAAAGGAAAAAATTTCTTCTGCATTTTCGTATCTTCTAAGTTATTGCATCATTAGACACTTAGGGTGACGCTAGAAATGGTAGCGATGGCTAGGGTCGCTACATTCTCGAACTTTGGATTTAGCTATTAGGTCGCTCTTAGTATCGTTTATACCCGTGTGAATCCTCCATCGTTATTAATAAAAGCTATTTTATTTGAATTTCTCGTCTACCACCTCTTTAATCCCTAACAAACACACGTTGGACTTTGAGCAATATAAAATTGGCCTTTTTGGGAATATCGAGTGGTTGCTGAGCTGTTCTCTATTGTATGCTTCGAAGCAACATTTTTTGGCCATATAGAATAGAATACACAATTTGATAATCCACGTGTTTGGTTTGGTAGGAGCAGATCATACCAAATTAATAACATTCCCAACTTCTCAGGCGAAGTTAGCTATGATTTTCCCATCAACGCAGACAAAAACAAACGGATACAAACCAAACACGATAACCCTACCTATGTGATGTGGGGTTATCCCAATCAACAAGATTCACATGTGGGGAAATTTATATAGCCGAAGAAGCGATTATCGCAAAGTTTAAGACGTGTTTAAGGTGCTTGTTTGTAAGGAAACTGAATGGGACGTGTTGGGCACGTAAACGAAAGAACACAAGATGTACGTGGTTCGGATCTTCGCAGATCCTACGTCCATGGGCGCTCTGAAACTGTTTTTCACTATACTTCATAAGATTACACGCTTAAAACGACTTTATCCTCACGTTTCTCTCAAGAACACATAAGAAATTAGCTAAGGGGACGTCAAAGATGTTGATTTAGTGTAGAGAGAGTGTTATAATGTGTTGGAATGTGATTGTGACCGTTCTCTCATTGTTGGTTTATGAAATGAGTGAAGTCCTCCTTTTATAGGTGTTTTTCTGCCTAGGGTTCTGGCTCTTCATTTGAGGTCCTGAAGATGGAACATCCCTTGCTTTTGTTTGGAACAGCAGGCATGCTTCTGACAGCTTTTCCTGCTCTGTCAGGATCTCAGTAGCTTCTGCAGGAAGCTTCCAACTTTTGCTGTGGTGCGGCCCTCTCTTTGACAGCCACGTTGTGTTCAAAGGATTTCTCTTCCCAAGGTGTCTTTTCGGCTTCTGGACCTTCAGTGAAGCTTTCTTATGACGCTTTCTGGAGACGACAGGACCTGCTTTAGCATAATAGGTCCCAAACACTTCCCTAACATGGTGTTAGTTCCCCGAAGCCCGCCGGAGGTCCCTAAAACCCTTATTTCCTGTTGTTGTCTCCCTAAAATCTGTCGGAGGTCCCTAAAAGTCTCCCTTCACAATCTAACTTTATATTTTTCAAGGGAATTAATA
Source organism: Craterostigma plantagineum (assembly GCA_027422505.1). NCBI lineage: Eukaryota > Viridiplantae > Streptophyta > Magnoliopsida > Lamiales > Linderniaceae > Craterostigma > Craterostigma plantagineum. The sequence continues at coordinate 157,180 of JAPQWV010000865.1, forward strand.
TTTCTTGCCTAAGTTCCCTTAATAATTATCGTAAACTAATTATTTTCCTAATCTCTTTTTGGCCTGCCTAATTTCCGTGGCACATCAACCACTCCCCTACTCTAATTTGTCTTTTGGAACAAAAAATAAATTAGAGTGAAAATTGTAAGGCCGGCCATAAGTAAAACAAAGGATCGTAGGTCATACCTCACTTACCGGAAAACTTTATTATGTCTTTGGAAAGGTGCACTTCCCTTTCTTCTTCCAATTTCTTTTATTGTGGCTCCGTCTCTTCCGGTATTCAAATCCTCCTTTTGTGATGATGGCAGATGTTCCAGCGGTCCCTTCCCCTATTAGGGGAGCTCAAGAAGTCCCCATCATCACAGTCCCTGTCTCTGGTGTTAAAAGGAAAACAACCTCATCCAAAGGGTCAAATGACAAACAATAAAGAAGTTATGTCCTCTCCCCCTGAGGCGAAGATGATGAGCCTCTTTGGACCTATAGGGACCTCAGTGGACGAGCTCCCTGATTTTGTGGATCATCTGAATAGAGATGAAAAGATGAGCATGCTAAGTTGTTGGGCACTTCCAGATGATCAGAGGGCCATCTCCCTGGGGTCCGTGGAGAAATAGGCTGAGGTCCTGGCCCATGCCGATACTGCTAACCCTCCGAACGTCTTTTCCAGCTCCTAAGGCAGGCCTGCCACTTGATCTCTTTCTGGTGTTTTTGGGGATGTAACAAACCCCATTTTGTTTTAGTTTTTTCTATTTCCAAGCATCTCGAGACCTGCAATGTTTTACGGGAACTTAACTCCCCTATGTTTATGTGTCTCCGTTGGGGCCCTTTTCCCTTGTGGTATATTTTCCTCAGATGCTTGATCTTATTCACCGTCCTTAGTATCTCCTAAGTTCCCTTTGGGACATCATTGGTTTACCCTAGTTATAGCGCCAGCTTCGCTTAGTAATTCGTAAGCCAAGTACGAATTACACACCATCGGTTGTAAGGACCGTCGTTCTTATCCTCAGGTGTTATTTGCGCTAGGCTCTCTATGTCCTAAGCGAATTCAGTTTATAGACCATTTGGTCTTTAATAAATTTGGAGATCCCCTCATTAATTTACCCTGGTTATAGCGCCAGCTTCGCTTAGGTACCATTCGCGTCGCAGGCTTACTCAGAGCCTTTGATGTCCAGTACGCCGCAGCCCGTCAGCGGCGGTATCTTGTGCACCCTTATGGGCATCATTCACATCACAGATTGATTATCTTTGACGTCCTGTACACCGCAGGTCCGTCGACCTTTGGCATCAAATCACACCGCAGACGTATCTTTGGTGTCTTGTACATCGCAGGTCCGTCGACCCTTGGCATCAATTATATTATAGCGCCAGCTTCGCTTAAATGTGTGGGTATAGCGCCCGCTCGCTTAAATGCAGGGATATAGCGTCAGGTCGCTTAAATGCATGGATATAGCGCCAGCTCGCTTAAATGCATCGATATAGCGCCCGCTCGCTTAGACCCCGGGCTCCTATTGGGAGGCCTGGAATTTGAAAATAATGGCAAAATAGAGCCCCTTTCCTTTCGATTAATGATGAGGACCCCTGCTAGAGATCTTTGGGAAGTTGCAGATCCGTCTACGCACACTTCCCATTTCTGCTTTTGTGGCCCTTTGGTAGTTTCAAGCACAAAGTCAGGCAGGGCCTGAGCTTTGACGGCCGTTCGTTGTTCGAGCTCCACATCATACTCCCCCAGGTGGGACAGGGAATAAGGTCGGAGCTTTGATGATCCCCGGAGATTTCCCAGCTTATCCCATCAATGCCCTGGAGCTTGGATCTCTCCTTGCATGAGTTTAAGACTCTCATTCTCTAGTTGGAAATTGGAATCCGTGGATCCTCATATGCCAGCGCGGAGTGGACCTCCCGCAGATCCTCGTACACAAGTGCAGAGATTAACTTCCAGGTCCTTAGCCGTTAGGTCAGGTTTTCGTGGCAGTGCGGAGCTATCTCTTGGGTCCCACGGACCTGCGCATGCCAAGTGGACCTTGGCTTGCATCTCCCATGGATCTTCAGAAGTCAGCGTGGGGCTGTCTTCTAGGTCCCGTGGACCTTGGCGTGTCAGTGCGGAGCTCGACATGGAGTCTCAAACACATAGATCGTATCTTCATTTTCAGCACAGAGTTGGTCCTCGTAAATCCACAGTGGTTCTCCACAAAGGAGTTGAGCTTTTCGGATCAATGCGGAGCTTGGCTCTTAGATCCCGAATATAGGAGCTCGGGTCTTCACGGAGCTGGGCATTTTAAGGCTTCTCTCAGTGCGGAGCTGGACTTTAGGTCTTGGGCATTATGCCTTCATTCCGGCGTGGAGCTAAGCTTTTACGTCTTCGTACCAGTGCGGAGATGGGCTTCTAAATCCCCATGGTTTTTCATATGCCAGTGCAGAGGAAGGCTTCGATCCCTCGGGGACCTCCGGACGCCAGCGCAGAGCTGGGCTCTTATCTCCCTCGGGTCTTCAGGCGGCGGTCCCTCTCGGATCTTTTATGCAGGCGCGTAGCTAAGACTATAGACCCCTATTAGAAGCTTCGGGATGTTGCTACCGGAGTGGAGATTGGGCTTTCGTGTGCTAGTGCGGAGCTTGTGGCAGCGCAGAGCTTGCTTATATATCCCGAGGACCTTCGCATGTTAGCGAGGAGCCAGGTTTGAAGACCCCAAATATGTAGATTGGGTCTTTGTTTTCAGCGCAGAAATAGTTTCTAGGTCCCATGGACCTTCGTGTATCAATGCGGGGTTGGGCTTGATCTCCTGTGGATCTTCGTATACCAGCGCATAGCTAGCCTTTAAGTCCTTTATGCGACATAGATCCTCGAGACTCCTTCTCGATCACCTTCGAATCAAGTTTGCTATCGCGACTGACACCTTTTTCAGGTGTCCCGCCTGGAATAAACTCTCAATCACATCCTTCAAATAATAACAATTGTTAGTGCGGTACACATATTTATTTTGATAACAGTAACATATAATAGAGAATGAGATTTAGAGGGCCCTGAGGTCCCTGCTAAGGGCCTTCTCATCACGGAATGTCTCCCGTGGATCTCCATGCTTATCTCCAGCAAGCCTTTAGGCGTTGGCGGAGAGGGGGCTTGTAGCTACAGAATACGGAGCTTCGGGTCTTCGTGCCAGCGCGGAGCTGGGCTTTTAGGTCCCGAATACAGAGCATCGGGTCTTCGTGCCAGCGCAGAACTGGGCCTTTAGGTCCCGAATACATAGCTTCTGGTCTTCGTTCCAGCATGTAGCTGGTCTTTTAGGTGCCGAATACAGAGCTTCGGGTCTTCGTGCCAGCACAGAGCTGGGCTTTTAGGTCCCGAATACAGAGCTTCGGGTCTTCGTGACAGCACAGAGCAGTTATTTATCTTCCGTGGGTCTTCAGACGCTAGTGCGGAGCTGAGCTTTTACCTCTAGCGGAGCTTCGGACGTCAGCACGAAGCTAGGCCTTTCTCAAGGAGCTTCGGACGCCAGCGCGGAGCTGGGCCTTTTATCTCTCGCGGGTCTTTGGGCGCCAGCGCAGAGCTGGGATTTAGGTCCCGAATACAGAGAGTCGGGTCTTCGTGGCAGCACGGAGCTGTTCTTTATCTTCCGTGGGTCTTCAGACAGACGCCAGTGTGGAGCTGGGCTTTTACCTCTAGTGGAGCTACGGACGTCAGCACGGAGCTGGGCCTCTCTCAAGAAGCTTCGGATGCTAGCGCAGAGCTGGGCCTTTTATCTCACGCGGGTCGTTGGGCGCCAGCGCAGAGCTGGGTTTTAGGTCCCGAATGTAGAAATTCGGGTCATCATCTTTTCCTTCTCTCTGCCAAGGTCGTGCTCATGGCAACGTCTCAGGTGCTTCAGTTGTTCTTCGGCAGTGCGGAATGTAGGTCCAGATTCTTCGGCAGAGAGAGTTTTCTTCCCTCAATTTTTGCGTCTTTCGTCTCGTCCCAGTGGAAATAAGGAGAACAAAAAGGAAATAAAAAACGTTAAGCACAGCTTCGCACAATATAGGCAAAATCACCAACGCCTTCAACTCGGAATTTCCCACGGACGGTGCCATTTGATGTGGGGCTATCCCAATCAACAAGATTTATATGGGGGGAACTTTATATAGCCAGAGAAGTGATTATCGCAAAGTTTAAGACGTGCGTAAGGTGCTTGTTTGTAAGGAAACGTTGGGGACATAAACGAAAGAACACAAGATGTACGTGGTTTGGATCTTCGCAGATCGTACGTCCACGGGCGCTCTGAAACTGTTTTTCCCTATACTTCATAAGATTACACGCTCAAAACTACTTTCTCCTCACTTTTCTCTCAAGAACACATAAGAAACTAGCTAAGGGGACGTCAAAGATGTTGATTTAGTGTAGAGAGAGTGTTATAATGTGTTGGAATGTGATTGTGATCGTTCTCTCATTGTGGTTTATGAAATGAGTGAAGTCCTCCTTTTATAGGTGTTTTTCTGCCTAGGGTTCTGGCTATTCGTTTGAGGTTCTGAAGATGAAGCGTCCCCTGCTTTTGTCAGGAACAGCAGGCATGCTTCTGACAGCTTTTCCTGCTCTGTCAGGATCTCAGTAGCTTCTGCAGGAAGCTTCCAACTTTTGCAGTGGTGTGGCCCTCTCTTTGACAGCCACGTGGTGCTCAACCGATTACTCTTCCCAAGGTGTCTTTTCGGCTTCTGGACCTTCAGTGAAGCTTCCTAACGACGCTTTCTCAGGACGACAGGACATGCTTTAGCATAATAGGTTCCAAAACACTTCCCTAACATGGTGTTAGTTCCCCGAAGCCCGCCGGAGGTCCCTAAAACCCTTACTTCCTGTTGTTATCTCCCTAAAATTTGTCGGAGGTCCCTAAAAAGTCTCCCTTCACATAATAACTTTATATTTTTCAAGGGAATTCATATTTTTTGCCTAAGTTCCCTTAATAATTATCGTAAACGTATTAATTATTATAATATCTTTTTGGCCTGCCTAATTTCTGTGGCACATATGTTTCCTGTGCAACTCATATTGACAAACACTTATTCAATATGAATATGGCTTGTACTCGACTGTGATTTCTCCATCATCGATTCGATTCGCCCCACTTTCAATCGGAACGAAATTTAAAGAATTCACGCAGCTGAGATTTGTTGCTCGCTGTAAATAATAGCTGGTTGACATGATTGGTTTAACCTAATTGGTCGTCTGGTTTATAGAATAAGGTTTTCTTTTTTCCTCTGTAATTATGCAGTATCCATATTTTTTGCTTAAAACAAATCGATTATTGAATAGTGGTGTATCAACATCACTATTTAAAACTATGCAATAGTACGTACAATGGAGATCTTATATTAAAAGGAATATTTATGTTCAGGCCCCCCTAAAGTTTCTATTTACATGTCAGACCCTGTCACAAAATGAATAAGTTTTACGGACCCGTTTTGTAAAAATCGAGTAAAGGACCCAAAAATAGACTTTGACGAAAATACCCTTTGCTCTTTTTTTTCCAGCGGAACTCACGACGTGTTCTTCTGGTCTTATATGAAGCGTTACTTTTACTTCATTATATGTTACACAGTTACAACATATTGTTACTTTAGAAACAGATACGTAATTTTTCAATAATATTGTGTTACTTTGCTACTGCACAACGTTATCAACATAACTTTTTCGAACTGAATTTTGTTAGACTGAATCGAGCACAAAACAATTCGATTGACCCATCCAACCGATTCGACATTCATGGATTCATTATGATATTGACGATGCACGAGGTAGAATTTGCTTGTCTAATGGTAAATCGAATCTAGATTTCGACATAAATTGCAAGTAATCGATATAAAATCGAGGTACCCATGAGAAATCGATGTCTATTTTACCTTATTGAGTCAATAATGCCGAGATTTATGCACTTTTCATCCGTTTTTAGTTTCGTTTGTGATTTTTGTTATATTCACCCCGATCCATTGCTTGTATACAGAATGTGTTATTGACGACAAACATAACGTTATTACCTTTCGGTGACGTGTTACTTCTAAGTCAACATTAGTTATTAACCATAAGACATTTGTTATTTGGTTCTATGTTATAAGTATTTCTTTTTTACACAATTTAGGGCAAACATAATATCCGTTTCTTGCAACTATCGGTATAAATTCGAGGTACCCATTAGAAATTGAGGTCTATTTTACCTTATTGAGTCAATAACGACGTGATTTATGATGTTTTCATCTATTTTTTAGTGTCGTTTGTGATTTTCGTTCTTTTTATCCCGATCCATTATTTGTATACAGGTTATTTACGACAAACAAGGCGTTATTACATTTTCAGCGACATGTTACTTCTAAGTCAACATTTGTTATTAACCATTAGACATTTGTTATTTTTTGCTATGCTATAAGTATTTCTTTTTTGGGTAGTTTTTGGGGTTTAGGACTTACGGGTTTGAGGTTAAGATTATGGTTTTACGACATGAAATTTTGGTAGAACGATCCATGACTTGTGCAGTATAAGATACAACCTTAAAAAAAAATTTGGGGTTCGGGGTTTAGGGTTTCGGGCCTCGGATTTAGGGTTTTGAGCTAATATTTTGTGTTTGTGGTATATAAATGTTATTAGTACTTTAATGTTGACGTTTGAACATGTTCGTGGTGCAATTCATAATGTCATGTTCCATCAAAAGAGGTGATAATCTATATTTTGCAATGGAGGACTATATGTTTATATATCTATTGAGATCGACATTCATCTATTGACATCAAATTTCGCTTAATGTGTCTTTTAAAGGAATGTGGTGATTAAACTTCATCAAATTATATATTTACATGAACATCCATATTAAACATCCAAAATAAGTGTATTCACGAATTAATCGAATTATTGACGTGGTACTGAACAACATTAATGAGGTATCAGTATCGATCACTGTGTTATTAAATGAGTTCGTATTGTTTTTTTTTTTTACCTAACATGTGTTATTATTTCCAATTAATGTAGTACAATTTTGAGAAAGTCCTAATATTCTCTGACAATTCTATTAAATTCTCTGACGTTCAGAACCTTCTATAATATTCTCAATGAAGTGTCTTTTTACATGTATATGTGTTATATTTGTGGGGTAGAGTGTTACTCACTTAAAAAACGTTTGGCTTAGAGAAAACTAAATCTTCTCAATTTCATGGTAACCGACTTACTTTTTCTTTTAATATTAAGACTCTTTTGATTCAGTTTTATCTTATTCAGTCGCTTTTACCTTGTTCGGTCGTTGAAGTCGATATTGAATCGGTTTCTGAACGAATTTTTGATTTGGGGGTGGAAGCACGAATTCACGATACATAAAAATTCGTCTTTATTAGTAAGACCCATCTGAAATTGTGGACGGAAAAACTTTATTCAGTCACAAACGCTGAGATTTATGTAGTTTTCATCAGTTTTTAGTGTTGTTTGTAATTTTTATTTTATTCCTTTCGATCCATTACTTGTATACAGCATGTGTTATTGATGACAAACAAGGCGTTATTACCTTTCAGTGATGTGTTGCTTCTGAGTCAGCATTTGTTATTACTCATAAGACGTTTGTTATTTTTTGCAATATTATAAATATTTCTCTTTTATACAATTTAGCGAAAATATAATATCCGTTTCTTTGCAACTAATAGGTATAAATTTGAGGCACCCATGAGAACTTGAGGTCTATTTTACCTTATTGAGTCAATAACGACGTGATTTGTGCAGTTTTCATTTGTTTTTAGTGTCGTTTGTGATTTTCGTTCTTTTTCTCCATCCATTGGTTGTATACAGAATGTGTTATTTACGACAAATAAGGCGTTATTACCTTTGAGCGACGTGTTACTTCTAAGTCAACATTTATTATTAACCATAAGATATTTGTTATTTTTTGATATGTTATAAGTATTTCTTTTTTACACAATTTAGGGCAAATATAATATCCGTTTCTTGCAACTAATCGGTATAAATTCGAAGTACCCATGAGAAATTGAGGTTTATTTTACCTTATTGAGTCAATAACGACGTGATTTATGCAGTTTTCATCTGTTTTTTAGTGTCGTTTGTGATTTTCGTTCTTTTTCTCCCAATCCATTGGTTGTATACAGAATGTGTTATTTACGACAAACAAAGCGTTATTACCTTTCAACGACGTGTTAGGTTCAGGTCAACATTTGTTATTAACCATAAGACATTAGTTATTTTTTGCTATATTCGCTATTTCTGACGATTAAAGCTGCAAATTAACAATACAAATCATACCCACGATCAAACTAACAATAATTTCAACATATTTGGTCATGAACTTTGATATTTTCGGCTATGATCTCAACGATTTTCGTGATTGATGTTTATCAGTTTTTTTCTGTAATTAGCACCATAGATGTCTGGGTTTATAAGACTCTTCGGACGGCGTCCTCGAGCTCTACTACGACGACGGGTCAGGATCGGGCCTCCTCGTGTGCTCACGAAGGTCGAGATTATAGATGGAGATTGAGCTTGAAGATTAGCTCGATCGTTGCAGAAGACGATGGCAAAAGTTTGTAAATTTCGCATCTGTTAGGGGATAAATATGTCATATTGCATAGTTTGGGTATTTTTCTCTAAGAGTTTTGAAAAGTAGGTCCTTCATACTAATTGGAACTTTATTGGGGCTTGAAAACTAGTTAAAATATTATCAGGGCCTGACACGTAATTAACCCTATATTAAATGGCTGCAAAGTGAACCTTTCTAGTGTATGTACTGTTGGAATCCGTAACCATATGGATCCGAAAAGGACTTTAACCTTGATTGGATTAATTAAGGCGATAAACTAAATACAGCGGAAATAGAAAGCATACCTGAGAATTCCATAGCGTTCATAGTGAGAATAGGGTATGTGGATCTTCCAAGTACGCATACGTGAAACCTTTAGCTTGGGGAAGATGGGTACCCCAAAATCCTTAAACGGCAGTCACTAGGGTTTTACGAGAGTGACAGCTGTATGTTTCGTTGTACAGCACTTAACGAGCACACCCATATTTATAGATGTCATAATGGGCTGGTCCGTTAATAAGCTCATCAAATATTTACGTTCCAGCCCCAGGAATTCTACACAAATATTAATTAACCCCACACATCTTATTTAATTGCGACAGAGCCCCTTATATTTTATTGATCATTGACTGGGTCCTTTTAACTTAATTACAATATTTGGCATACGACTAATACCACAATACATGTACGTCTACATGTCCGAACGTTAATCGTGCTAGAAATACGTAGTGGAATAGTCCCAACCCAACAATCTCCCACTGGACTATAAGACGTTGTATTCGTCCAATAAGCACCCCTCGTCGTATACTAAATATCGTACCGCATATAGCTATAACCAAAGTGTCGCATATGAAATCAATCTCGTTCATTAATATTGTCGATGCAAGAACTAAATGGGTAGTCGTTATACATGTATCTAACTCAACCCACAATAATCATGAACCCAACTCCATCGAATGAAATAGACAAAGTGTGGACGTGTAGCATGGAAATTACATGCTCAGTTGATCACGCATGTCTGTTTCCAACTGGTCCTACTTTAGTGAGATCAGAGTTCAGAGATAAACTAATGGATATCAAAAAAACCCAAATGTCATGACATAAACATGTATTAAAGAAACTTTATTAAATAATCATTAAACACATAATTTACAGAATCCACGATAAGACATAAAACTTAATTCGTTACACCTATACGAGCAACATGCTCATGAAATATAGCGGGCGCTAACACTTTAGTAAGTGGATCTGCAATCATAAAATCTGTTCCTATATGCTCAATGATTATATATCCACTCTGAACTCGTTCTTTCACAACTAAGAACTTAATGTCTATGTGCTTAGACCTGGAAGAGCTTTCGTTGTTATTGGAATACAGGACCGCCGAATTATTGTCACAGAATAGCTTTATTGGTCGTTCAACAGAATTGACAACTTTAAGTCCTGTTACTAAATTGTGCAGCCAAACAGCCTGGTTGGAGGCCTCGTAGCAAACTACAAATTCTGCCTCCATCGTAGATAAAGCGATAAGTGTCTGTTTGATGCTTTTCCAAGAAATCGCTCCCTCAGCCAGCATAAAAACATAACCAGACGTCGATTTACGACTGTCCAGGCATCCCGCAAAATCAGAGTCACAATACCCAATGATCTCCAGATACTCTGACTTTCTGTATGTGAGCATATAATCCTTCGTCTTTTGAAGATATCGAAAGACCCTTTTGGCTGCTACCCAACGTTCTCTACCCGGATTGCTTTGGTATCGACCAAGCATTCCTACGATGAACGCCAAATTAGGTCTGGTGCAAACCTGTGCGTACATTAAACTTCCCACTGCCGACGCATATGGTAATCCTTCATGTGCTTGGATTCCAAAATGTTATCCGGACACTGTTTGAGGCTGAATTTATCACCTTTTGAGACTGGAGTGTCATGTGGACGACAATTTTCCATGCTAAACCTTTGCAGTACCTTTTCGATGTAGCTCTTTTGTGATAACCCAAGAGCTCCCCGTGACCGATCATGGTGAATCTGGATCCCTAATACAAATGAAGCTTCCCTAAGATCTTTCATGTCAAAATGACCCGAAAGAAATCTCTTGGTGTCCCGAAGTAAATTAACATCGCTGCTAGCTAGTAAAATGTCGTCTACGTACAAGACCAAAAAGATAAACCTCCTCCCACGGAATTTGTGATACACACAGTCCTCAACAGAGTTAGCCTCAAAACCGAAAGAGGTGATAGTCTGGTGAAACTTTTGGTACCACTGACGAGAAGCATGCTTGAGTCCGTAGATGGATTTCTTTAGTTTACAGACCAGTGGGCTAGAGTTGTCTGAAGCTAAACCCTCTGGCTGCAACATATATATAGTTTCCTCGAGATCTCCATTGAGGAAAGCTGTCTTTACGTCCATTTGATGCAACTCAAGGTCAAAATGTGCCACAAGCGCCATGATAATTCCAAAAGAGTCTTTCGATGAAACTGAAGAGAAAGTCTCTTTATAATCTATGCCTTCCCTCCGAGTAAATCCTTTCGCGACAAGACGAGCTTTATATCTCTCAATGTTGCCCAATGAATCTCGTTTGGTTTTAAATACCCATTTGCAACCAATCGGTTTCACGCCTTCAGGTAACGAGACGAGATCCCAAACGTCGTTGTCCTTCATGGATTGGATTTCCTTCTTTATGGCATTGGTCCATTCCCAAGCCTTACAGCTTTCCATTGCCTCTTGGTAAGTAAAGGGACCATCTCCCACTAAATCAATGGTATCCTCATGCTCGTGAAGAAATACAAAGTAATCATCCGGAATTGCATTTCTCATTTCTCGCGTTGACCTCCGTAGAGGCGCTGGTTCAATATGAGGTTCATGAGTTTGTACTTGACGATCATCTTCAGCTTCACCTTCATAAGGTTGATCGTGATGAACAACTACAGGTGAGGTATGCTGATCCATTGGATGAATGATTTCATCTTCGTCTATATCTCGAGGTCGGATAACCATAGGGACAAAAATTTCGTCCTGACCGACCTGAGCTGTATGAAGAGGAATTTCTGAACCCTCTTCTTCGAATAGAAAATCGTTTCTATTATCCTTATCCTCCCCAAACTCAAGATCCTCAAAGAACCTGGCATTTCCTGTCTCGAAAAATGTTCTTGATGGGGATCATAAAATTTATAGCCTCGTGATTTTTCTGGATAACCTACGAAGTAGCTACTAACAGTCCTTGAGTCCAATTTTTTCTCGCCCGGCCTGTAAGGTTGTGCCTCAGTAGGACATCCCCAAACTCGTAAATGCCTAAGAACGGGCCTTTTACCCGTCCATAACTCGTAAGGGGTACTGTTCGTAGCTTTAGTAGGGACTCGATTTAGAATGTAGGTTGCGGTTCTTAATGCGTCGCCCCAGAGAAAGTGAGGTAAAGTCTTACGAGCAATCATACTTCTCACCATATCCTGAAGGGTTCTGTTTCGTCTCTTAGCAGCACCGTTCATATTTGGACTTCCTGGCATGGTGTACTGAGGGACGATCCCACACTCTTCTATAAACTTAGCAAACGGTCCTGGACGTTGTTCACCTGATCCGTCATACATCCCGTAGTATTCTCCTCCAGTCGGATCTGACAGCCTTAATCATTTTGCCGTGGCGATTTTCGACTTCGGCTTTAAACGCCTTAAACACGTCAAGTGCTTCAGACTTCTCATGAATTATGCACAAATAACCATAACGAGAGTGATCGTTGATGAACGTGATAAAATAGCGTTGTCCATTCCAAGAAGCCGTAGGGAATGGACCACACACATCCGTATGAATCAGTTCCAAGACTTCCTTAGCTCTCTGAGCATTTAGTTTTCTTTTATTTGTTTTTTACCCTTTATACACTCGATACATAAATGATCTCCGGATTTATCAAGTATTTCGAGAATTCCATCAGACACAAGCTTATCAATTCTCCTTTCGGATATATGACCCAAACGCTTATGCCATAAACCAAATGAATTCTCGGATGGTAACTTGCGCTTAATTCCTCTAGTTTCCATATTATGGGACTCTTCGTAGTTTACTGTATCAGGTAGATACAGATTATCATGTTCAGATAAGTTACTGGTTCCAATAGCCGGAGATTTAAAATGAAAAACACACTTTTCTGTTACAAATGAACAAATATGACCTTCTTTGTCCTAAACAGAACCGAAATCAAATTCCGTCTAAATGACGGAACGACAAAAGTGTTATTCAGATCCAAAAAGAACCCAGAACTCAACAGTAATCTATGTCCCGACGCCTTGAACTTCAACTGCTTCTCCAGCCCCCATATAGATGAATCTTTCGGCATCACTGGGCTTTCGGCAGTTTAGGCAGTCCTTCATAGACATACTTATATGAGTTGTAGCACCAGAATCAACCCACCAAGTATGTCTCTGTACGAAAATCAAATTGATTTCAGCACTTACAAAAATCAAAATTTTCTTTAGGCGCCAAGCATGATATTTGGCACAATCCTTCTTTATATGAGAAGTTTTATTACAGAAGAAGCATCGAATTAATTTTTCTTTATGCTCTTTGTGAGAGCCCTTAGGCTTCCTCTGTTTCACCGGAATTTCCTTAGGTACTTTATTTTTCCAAGCATCAAATATTGTACCATTAGTTGTGGTATTATATTCACAGCAGAGTTCGTAGTCGCAACACCGATCATCTCAGCTGAAAAGAGAACGATGATTGAATTAACTCACAATTTTTACTTTAATAAAGATTAAAAAATAAATAATAACAACCCATCTTCAGCTTAATCGTTGTGCAAAAGAGCCTAACGAAGGTTAGGTAGTCAATCCACGAGTGATCAAACTGGTGCAACGATCAAGCGTCTGTACCCTATTCCAACCAAGTAGTCGCCTTCCGAAGGGCCGATCAACTACTCGAAAGACCTTCAGGTACTTCAGCTTACCGTCACAGACGTACACAAGCCATTGCCAGATAATCGCCTTTCGAAGGGCCAGTCGAAATATCCGCATGCGTCATGTTACACCACCGACCCGACTATCAGATTTATAAAATCTCTACAGCAGCGGTCACGAACGTGACTATACTGCTTCAATAAAATATCTCTAGTAATCAATATGCTAAAATAAGCATCTTTATGCCGTTATTAAATTTAATAATCACTGTCCGTTAAAAGTCGCAATTTTTTCGAATAGTTCTAACTTTAAAAGCACCCCGAATAGTCACGAAAAATAGCCAACTGATAGCACATTCATTGGACCTAATAAAATTAAATTAGTCCAAGTCTGAAGTGGGCCTAAAATTATTCTAAAATTAATATGGCCCATTTACTATAAACTAGGCAGCCCAAGAGAAAACATAAACGGCCCATGCCCTTTTTTTTTAAATAACCAGAGTGGGCCGAAATTTTGGCCCATTCAAATCCCTAAAGCAGCCCTAAGGGAATATGCCCATCAAATTAAAAGTAACGCACGGGTATCTAAGTACTTAATAAGAATTAATGCGCCACACCACACATAACAACTAACATGAAACCAAGGCAAGCTCACCATCGTGAAAGAAAAAACAAATAGAAAATGAAGTGGGCCCACTATTGGGCCCATCATAAAGCCCTAATGAATTTAGCACCAAACGAAACCTAGGCCACCCAAATACTGCAGCCGTCAAGCAACTATACAACCGCCTCCTTTACTGCTCGGACAGTCATTATTCATCCCTTAATCGGCACTAGACCGCACGGCGTTCCACAGCCTGGCGGCGCCCTACGACGCCGCCTGAACAGCAGCCACCGTATCGCTGTAGTGCAGTAGCACATGGCGCCAGAAGTGCTGCCAGGCAGCCCCAACGCACAGCCCCGAAACAGCCCGGAGATACGCAGCGTGAAGAACAATTACATCCACGTCGCCGCCGAATCTGAAGAGCAGCAGCGCCCAACGACGTTGTTCTGCTCGTCGACCGACAGCTCTGTTTTGGAGCACTAAATTGCAGCGCCCAACGGCGCTGCCGTGCCGTGACTTTCGCAGCCACGCGGCCTTACAAACACCCAACAACGCCGGTTGACAATTTTCTGAAGCAGCGCCCAACGGCACTGCAACTGTGCCTACGGCCCTCACGATGCAAAGTTCCCAAATTCTTAAACCCAAATTAATCCAAAGCAAGGTGGCTCTGATACCACTTGTTGGAATCCGTGACCATATGGATCCGAAAAGGACTTTAATCTTGATTGGATTAATTAAGGCGATAAACTAAATACAGCGGAAATAGAAAGCATACCTGTGAATTCCATAGCATTCGTAGTGAGAATAGGGTATGCTGATTTTCCAAGTACGCGTACGTGAAACCTTTAGCTTGGGGAATATGGGTACCCCAAAATCCTTAGACGGCAGTCACTAGGGTTTTACGAGACTGACGCTGTATGTTTCGTTGTACAACACTTAGGGACCACACCCATATTTATAGATGTCATAATGGGCTGGCCCGTTAATAAGTCCATCAGATATTCACATTCCAGCCCCCAGGAATTCTACACCAATATTAATTAACCCCACGCATCTTATTTAATTGCGACAGACCCCCTTATATTTTATTGATCACTAAATGGGTCCTATTTAACTTAATTACAATATTTGGCGTACGACTAATACCACAATACATGTACGTCTACATGTCTGAACGTTAATCGTGCTAGAAATACGTAGTCGAATAGTCCCAACCCAACCCGTACAGGCTTCATAATCGGTAAATGTACTAACATGAGTCGATGGCGACTTGGTTGATCAATATCTTCTCTCCTATGCTTATTTGATATAGGTAAGGTGTGACTTTTCTTCCCTTAGCATATACCAAATAGTGGACAATCGATTTATATCTACTCGGCAAGCTAAGGAAAAAAGGGGTTAATAATCTGCGATACAAACCTGTAATGAATGTCAATCTACATTAGTGCTCTGTGAATCTCATAGTTTTTGCAGTATTTCTTTCTTTTTCATCATATCCTCCATGAAAATGAACGCTCTAGTCACCGACTAGGGCACGTGGCCTATGCTCTATTATGCACAGTGACATTCCCCACTGTGAAACTGCCCTCACGAAACCCATTTGCCGTTATGGAAGGAGCACGATAATAATCGCCCGTCCCAAAAACCACTTTGTTTTTGAGAGCTATCTTTCTTGTAGTAGGGACAATCTGGCACAAATCAGTATCCCCTTACTTTTATGTCCTTTTTCATAATTTTCGCCACGATTCCATCCGAACTATCCCCACCTTGATTTCCCTGACCAAATCTTGTTGATCGGGGTCATACCCGCATCAAATAGCGCTATCTGTGGGAAGCGAGGGTTGGAAAGTGAGATATGGAGTGATGGCTTGGATTAGACGACTGTTTTTGGAAGTTTTCTGGGCTACTGTACTTGTGGTTTCTTGTGTGGCACTTCATCGAACACTTGCCGACCAAAAGTATGTCCGACCATAAGCATGGTCCCCAGCCACCTTGGGCTCGCTGTCAACATCGGTAGCTCCACCACCCATGCCAATGACGTACGAGCCTTAAAGCATCTCCAAGCCTTGACCCGACCGACTACAACGCCACCTCTCGCGCGTCCAATTCAGCCGGTTGACCGGGTTGCAGATTCTCGAGTTTTCCAACAATAATATCATGGGCTCTTGGCCCCGATCGATTTCAGAGCTCCGTAACCTCACGAGCTATTCTCTCTCACGCAATTCCTTCGGCGGTTTGATTCCACAGTCGTACGGAGGATTGATTGGTCTGAAGGAGATGTATACGGGCGACAATATCCTCAACGGTCAGATACCCACGACCTCGATGGTCTGAGAAGATTGAAGACGTTGGACCTCATCAATAACATGCTCGCCGGTGCGTTTCAACAACCCTTGAGGCCCAACTGCTGCATCTGTGGCCGTCGCACCTAGAGGATGATCGCCGTGGCCGCCGCTCGGTCGCCGGCGACGTCCTCACCGGAGATTGCATTCCGTGGCCGGGTTGTAAGTTTTCAAACTTCTGGGGTGTCAAATTGAATTAAAAAAGTGATAGGGTTAATTTTTCTATTTCCTTCGGGACCAAATGCGGTAAAATCTAAAATTCGGGGCAAAAATGGAATTTTGATAGTATTTGGGGCGTGGTGGTTATTTCACCTAGGGTTTCTGACGGGTTAGGCCTTTAAATCTGTAGGGATTATATTTTGGGCTATAGGATTAATTTGGTGAGTGGCTTAAATCAGTAAAATGCTTGGGCTTTTAGGTCTGTTGGATTTTAAAATATTTGGGTTGCTAAGTATTATTTTATTGGGTTACACGATGTGGGACCGTGAATTGATTATTTTTCATTCCCGAATTAGTCTAGTTAGTTTCTGAAAATAGTTATTTTGGGGTTATTGAGATTAATTATTACAGCTTGCTGGAATTAATTATTTGGGTTACTAAAATAAATTAAACGAGGGGTTTTTAGAGTCGTTGGACTTGACCGGACTGGGCTTAATTTATTAGTCTTTCAAATTAATTATCTTGGGTTAGAATATTTAGATCGCTGGAATTACTTGCATTGGGCCGCTGGCCCAGTAGGTCTCCTCTAGGAGTCCCAAAAGGTACAGCCTAGGACAGACAATGACAGGCGTACTATTGTCAGACTGACGTACCCTTTTCAACACCTCGATGTCAGGATTGGCCTGGATTATGTTCCTCCTCCGTACGCTACCCTTGACCTCCAGCTTTCCCATTTAGCTACTGACCTCCAGCTCTCCCACTCACCTAACCCATATCTCGAAATCCGACATTTCTAGATCACCGGGTCACGGGGAGTACTGGGCTATGTGTAGAATACCACTTGTAATTGTGCTTTGATTTTGTTAGCTGTCCTTGTAATTTGGGGTTTTTTTGTATTTGGCCTTATTTAGACCAAGTTTGTTTGGTATATATACATTTGTACAGGGGTGACCTCCGATCCAGCATTCCTAATACCCTAACAACTTAGGCGTGGGGCAGGTAAGGAGGAGAGTTGACCCCAGGGTATCGATCGAGCATAAGGACAAGGCATGAGGCACGACTAGAGGCGATGTACGAAGATGATATTTCGAGTAGCTAGGGAGATATCTCCGAGAGCTACGGAACTATCCCGAAGGCCCTAGGGACGCAGTCGAGAGAGCTAAGGAAGCGTTTGGGAGACCTGACGAGGGAGAGCAGTACAAACCCTACACATCTACAGTATAAATAGAGGCTCTTATACATTTTATTAGATAACTCTCACAAGCCACACACACTAACACACCAAGAACATGTTGGGATACTCGGTGTCTTTCGGAGACGCCACGTCCCCTGGTACGGTGCGGAACAAAAATTCTCCAGGTTCCCTGATTGCCTCGTTGCTCGGATCCAGATTTAGAACACATAGACACGTAACAGGGCGGATCAAACCCATAGAGAATTACCAGTTGAAGCGAGTGGCCGCTCTTCGTCCTTTTCTTCAAGACTTCATCGATGGTGGTGGATGGCACTAGATCGTCACGCCGACCTCGCAGTGTACCACGGAATAAGTTCTCTAAAGATGGCTATAGAGAACCGAGCCGTCGCGTGGGAGAAACGTGTGTGCGTTCGGTGTGTGTGTGTTTTTTGCCTTGTGTTGATTTCGAAAATCTCTTCTTCTATTGCTAAGTCCCTTAAGTGAGAGAGATATTTGCCAAATCTTACTCTCGTTTGAATTCTAAATCCAAACTGAAGGAAACTTTCTATATTATAAACCAACTTGAATAACAAGTCAAACTAAGTATATTTATAAAATTCAAAACCTAATCATATAATAATTTCGAAATTTCAATAAATAATATTCCAAATATTTTACATATTTATATCAAATATGCAAATTCCGAAAATACCCTCAAAGGCATATTTCGAAATTAGGTTAAGGTGAAATCCAATTTTATCCACAAGCCCATTAAGCACTTGGCCAAGCCCAAGTCTTAAAGTTAGTTTCATAAGAAGTCCAACTTCGATCCAATAAATGACCCGAGGCCCATTAAGGCGTGGCCCAACGGCCCAAGGCCCGTTAAGGCCCAAAACACTCTCTCTCCTTACCAGTACACTTAGATGATCCTTTTTAAGCCCGACTCTCTAGGTTAGACTCAATCGGCAAGGTAGGAATCCAAGAGTCTGGTAGTTACCTAGCCAATCCCGCAGTATCGGACCGTAACCTCATTTGAGTTACCTCACTATAGATAATTGTGCTACGTATAAACCCTTCAGCTGTGTCCCAATCGAGTGAGAGTTATGGTCTATGTCAAACTCACTAAACTCGATTCTATGATAAACGGAGACGAGGCAAATTACCAGACTACCCTCCATGTCTAACATGAGTTAGTTGAATACCTTGGCCAAGGATTTCGTAATTTTCTGTCGCCATCCTCATAGGACACTCATCTCGATTACTTGCTAGACTGTGAATTCGTACTCCGCGATCTATGCCCGACAATCACAAATCGTTATCAAGACCGCATCTGGCCCGCTGACCCATGCAACAGCAAATTGGGTCGAGGGGTACCAGTGACAATCGAGACTTCTAAGTCAACTCCGTCGAAGCCCATTCGGTGTAAGGTTCACGTAGACTACTATAGTGTTGTCGTCGGTCATTGACACTCCTTGAGTAATAAGCCATGTTCGACTGTACGACCCGTGAGTCAATGTCCATGAAGTGATTCAATCCCTTGATTCGATTCGTATCACAAGTCACGACCTCCGCTTCCAAGCGGGATATCTGCACATGATAGGTCGTCGACAAATAAGCCGTGATCGGTAATCCAGCATCCAACTAGAACCTCAAGCTTACAGACTTTTAATGTTCGAGGTTAAGAGTCCACTGGTGCCTTCCTCTCTCGTGCCCATCGAACAGTGACTCAACTCGACACATTTGGATTTGTTCATTTATTGCTTTACCGGATGCTAAGCAAAGAATTCTTATATCCAATAAACGAACAATGTCTTTCAATATACACACTAAAATATTTTATTACACAAAAGGTCGAATGATAAATAATCTAATGCCTTATACAATCTTATCCTCGTATAGCATTCGAGGGCATATTCCTAACAATCTCCCACTTGCACTCAATGCCATGTGCTGCAGTATCTAATACCCATCTTTTCGAGATGTCTAGCCAAAACTGCCTGTGATAGAGGCTTGGTGAACGGTTCGGCCACGTTTTCCGCAGTCGCAATCTTCTGCACGGCTTTGTAGCCTTTTTCGACGAATCCACGTAACGCGTGTTACTTTCTCTCTATATGTTTGGACCTGCTGTGAGAATCTCGGTTCTTTCGCCTGAGCAATAGCGCCAATATTGTCACACCACAATGGCAATGGCCTATCTGCTACAGAAACGACACCATGTTCCTCCAAGAACTTTCTCATCCAAACACCTTCTTTTACCTCTGAGGCCGCTATATATTCTGCTTCGCAGGTGGAATCTGCAGTAGTGCTGTTTGGAACTTTTCCAAGACACTGCTCCATTGTTGAGTGTAAGACGAATCCTGAAGTGGATTTTTATCGTCCACGTCATACTGGAAATCCGAATCCGTATATCCTTCCACTTCCAATTCTGCATTACCATAGAGCAGCATTATATCCTTAGTCCGTCTGAGGTACCTGAGGATAGTCTTGACTGCTGTCCAATGTTCCTTAGGGTCAGTCTGAAACCGACTGACTACGCTCACAGCGTACGCCAAGTCAGGTCGTATGCAAAGCATCGCGTATATCAAGCTACCTACTGCGGATGCATAGTTTAATACCCGTAATAATTTAATACGGGGTTATCAATATAATTTAACGGAGTGAATATCTAAATTAGAATTTCGCTAAGTATTAACCCGAAAAGATTGGATAAGTAAGTAAAATATTTTGGGCTTCAAAATAAATCTTTAGGAATAAACTAAAGTTTTAGTGGGATATGCCTTGGGTGAAGCAAAATTTTCGATGTTAGAGATAGTTAGAAAGTAGCAGGTTGTCGTGGAAAAACTATTTAGTTTTCGCTGCTATAAGTACACACAATTAGATTAGATATAGTAGGTCTATATACAAACATAATAGGTAAATCTACACATAAATCCCCCTACCCCAAACTATACATCAACTTACTCCCCCCTCTAATTTCATTTATCACTAAACTCCCCCTTTCAAACTATTATATCACCTAGCTACCTAATGGACAAATATACCCCTATAAAACATTAATATTGCAAAATAACCAGCTGAACTCATATACTGTGAGAGGACGACGAAGAACGAAAGAAGACGATGAGGAACGAAAAGCAGACGAACGAGGAGCCGACGACGACGCGACGATACAGAGCAGTCGGCCCAGCTTCGCCTCCACAACGTGCAGCGAACGAGATATTAGGGCTTCACGCATCACCTCAATGGTACGGCCGCTACGTTCGACTTTAATTTTTGCGTTTTTTTGTGGCATTTTGTGTTAATGTAGAGATTAGGGCTATCATAGTTGCATTCCTTGAAAGATTTCATGTCGGGCTGTGTTTAATTGTTGATTTCGGCTCGAATTTGGGGTTTATGGCAAAATTAGGGTTTAATTATTTCGTTTTTTCGATTTGGGGAAGTTTGTATCACTGAAATTAGGGTTTGTTAGCTTCTAAGTTCACTGTGCGATGTAAGGTACTGCATTTGTGACGCCTTGGTACGAGTCTTGGTTGTTTTTTAGTACTATGATTAAATTGGTGCTTGTGTGTGGTTTTTGGTACCATATTACATAGTTAATGGTACCGTAAGTTTATTATTTGATTCTCTCGTTGTTGTCGCGTGCAGAAATGGCACAGAAGTCGAAAAAACCCTTCGGCTCAAGAAGAAATAATTACGAGATGACATCACGGTGTCATCCCAACCTTTTTAGAGAGACGATAATTGAATTAGGGCTGAAGGAGGAACACAAAAAACTGTTAAAGCAAACTCCATTCTGCAGTTTCTTGGAGATGCCGAAGATGTCACAATCTTTTACAAGAATTGTGGCATTATTGAGGCGCTATAAAGTGGAGGAGAACAGCTTTCGGTTCGGTGAGGATATAGACGTTATATTCTCACCTCAGGAGTTTAGTTTGATGATGGGGTTGCACCATTTAGGGCAACCCGTTGATCCGGATAGTAAATTTACGGCGTCAATCGTTGAACGCCATTTTGATGGGAAAAATGGCAATGTAACACGAAAAAGTATAATGAAGTTGTTGAAGTCTTTAGTTGGTGAGGAGGAGAAGGAGAGTGTTGAGGATTTTGTTCGTGCTGTCATTCTTCTCTTATTTAATTGTGTACTTTTTCCGATGGGTAATTCGAAAAGCCCATATTTTGTTAATGTATACGTGGACGATCTAGAGGGTCTTGGAGAATATGCTTGGGGAACAGCCGTGCATAATTTTCTGTTGGAGGAGATGAAAATTGCCGCTGCCTTTGAAAATGAGGGATCGAATGTGACGATCTATGGTTGCACTATTGGATTGATGGTAAGTTACTTTATTTATTTTGTTGTTTCAGCTTGTATTTTGTGCTCTTCCTATAATTCTAATGCGTGCGTTCGTGTTTATAGATGTGGGTGTATGAGCATGTGCCTTCGTTGGCACGAAAGAGGCAACTCTATATGTTCCCACGATGGTTCAATTGGGAATTCCGTTATGTTCCAAATGATAGTAGGATTGCGGAGACACAACTAGCTGAAATTACCAGTGCTCTTCCGATTATTCCTCGAAGAAACGAGATGAAGTTTGTGGGACCAATTGCGCAAATGCCAATGGTATATAACATGGGTTCTCAAATAGCGCTTTCTGTTATGTTTCTTAATATTAACAATATTTGTTTCTTTAGGTAATTGGAGGGGAACAAGGTCAAGGGGATGAGATACGTTCGAAACTGAAGAATGATCTGGGAGCACGTGTTGAATAGATGGAGGCTGCTATGCGGGAAAAAATGATGTAATTGAAAAGTTGAGAGCGAGGATTCGGGTAGCGACAGAGGAGGCTGAGGCTGACGGTGACGATGGAAAGTCCAAAGGTGATGATGAGATTGGTGCATCGTTTGATTTAGACGGTGGGGGTGGTGTTGGTGAGGGCTGGGATGAGATGGCTGAGGTTGAAAAGGAGGAGGTTGAGGTTGCAAGGGAGGATGAGGTCGCAAGGGAGTATCAGGTCGCAAAGGTGGCTGAGGTTGGACAGGCTTGGGTGGCTGATGAGGCGGCGAAAGCGCAGGCACAGGCTGATGAGACAGTGGCAATCGTCCTTGCTGATTTGAATAAAGTTGAACTCGAGCCAAAGCCCGTGGCACTGTCAGCGGCATCATCGATAGCACGAACAGTGAGAGGCCGTGAAGATAGAAAGAAGAAGCGGGATTCTGAGTTTACTACGCCAGGATCCTCCGATATTACGGCGCCGAAGAAAAAAAGGAAGACGGCGAAAGCACCAACTCAAGTAGTAGAAATAGGCGAGCAAGGATCAGATGAGGAGGCTCCCATTGACTGGTATGAGAGGTACATGGGTCGTACGGACTACGCCGGGAAAGAGAAGTTGCAAACCGAACAAGAGATTGCATCAACACGTACATAGAGGCGAGGAAGATTGGGTACGTTTAATTTAACTGCCAGTGTTGTTAAGTGCCTTTTTAAATATGTTGCCTTTAATTAATGTGTTTTAATTCTTATTGGGCTGTTGCAAGGTTAATGGTTTGGCAGAACGACCTTTGTGAGGTTAATCCCGAAGCTTTCTATATGTTGCTCTACGGTGGCTTGATATCGTCTCCCGTGATAGATGCGTTCGGCGATTGTCTCCAACATTTTGGAGGCAATCCCGAAGACAGACCTCGTTCGTTCGTGATCCCTTCCTTCGTCCAGATAGAGTTCTTCGCGAAGGTGATAAACCTAACGAAGACCGCGAAGGTAAACATGAACACGATTGGAGAGATTGTGGAGTCACTTTCCGACAGTGCGGTGGGCTGGTTGGATAAGATTGATGATGTTGCCTTGGGAACCCTACACTACATCATATCCCCTATATACATGAGAAATCATTGGGCTGTGTTGATTTACAAGTTGGGGGAAAGACGGTTTTACGTACGAGATTCGCTGAAGCACAATCACATGAAATGGGCGACTACATCATTTGTAAGTTTGAATTTTTGTGAACTAAATGCTTTAAGTCATGTGCTTAACGAGGGTTATATTGTACAAGCCCGTTTTCTGTCTACCTACTGGACATACAAGTGGGACTATAAGGCAAAGTCAATCATGCCAGAGTTTGAGTCCACGAGGCAGCAGAATCCGGATGGCATTGATTGCGGCGTGCATACTGCATGTCCATGGATCGATATATCATTGGACCTGTGGCTCGTGGGAGGTACCTTGACGAGGTTGACGTCGGACTGTATCGTGGCTTCATGACTGCCACGATAGTTTAGGATGATCTTAGTTGCATGCTCCACTTGTTTGAGTGATGTTTGCCTGTGTTTTGAGACTGAGATGCTTTTGATCCTCTTAGGATGTAACTTGTTTATGTTTTTGGCATCTGTAGGTTTTGTAGTACCTGAAGAAACAGACTGAGATGCTGTTGATATTGGTAGGATGTGACTTGTGTATGTTTTTGGCATCTGTAGGTTTTGTAGTACCTGAACAAACATCTATGCAGTACCAATTTTACTATAAGGTAGTACCTAAGTTTCTCTATTATAGTACCATTTGTAGTACCATAAATGGGTCGTTTGTAGTAACTTTTCTGTGCCGTGCGAGCAGCTTCGAAGTACGCCAAATTTAATTTGTCGTACCATTATGTAGACTTTTACAGTACCTAATCGTGGATATTTGTCGAAAGCACGTAGACTTGAGCATTAAGGACCTAGAGCTTACATAATATGGCAAAGAACAAAAATTTTAAATATAAATTGACGTTAAATGTTGACTATGTGGTAAGATATTGTTACTAGCATCAATTGAGTGGAAAGAAAGTTGGCATTTCAATGTAGCTATCCTTGAGTCTAACCTTCAACACACCAACTTCGATACCAATTGATCAAATTACTATGATTAACTACGGTAAAGTACTAACGGACCAGAAAATGACACGAACGACGTCGATATACGCCAAATCTAATTTGTGGTACCAGTAAGTAGACATCTGAGGTACCTAAACGTAGATAATTGTGTTATCACAAAATGTGCTCTTATAGAACCATAACTAGGTCGTTTGTAGTACCTTTTCCGAAACGTGCGAGCGGCTTCGAAGTACGCCAAATCTAATTTGTCGTACCATTACGTCCAAGTTTGTGGTTCCTAACCGTGGATAATTGTGGTATCACGCATTGTGCTCCCGTAGTACCATATCTAGGTCGTTTGTAGTACCCTTTCCGTGCCGTGCGAGCGGCTTCGAAGTATGCCAAATCTAATTTGTCGTACCATTACGTACACTTTTGTAGTACCTAGCCTTGGATAATTGTGGTGTCATGTACTGTGCTCTAGTAGTAACATATATTGGTCGTTTGTAGTACCTTTTCCGTGCCGTGCGAGCGGCTTCGAAGTACGCCAAATCTAATTTGTCGTACCATTACGTAGACCTTTGTGGTACCTAACCTTGGACAACTGTGGTATCATAGAGTGTGATATCATGGTACCATAACTCGGCCGGTTGTAGTACCTTTTCCGTGCCGTGCGAGCGGCTTCGTACGCCAAATCTAATTTGTCGTACCATAACGTACATTTTGTTGTACCAAGCCTTTGATGATTGTGGTACCTTATTTTGTGCTCTCGTAGTACCACAACTCGGTCGGTTGTAGTACCTTTTCCGTGCCGTGCGAGCGGCTTCGGAGTACGCCAAATCTAATTTGTCGTACCATTACGTAGAAATTTGTTGTACCTAATTATGGATCATTGCAGTACCATCGCTTACGTTTCTATAGTACCATATGTAGGTACTCTATAGTACCTGTTCGGTGCCCCTTCGTTCGATTGTCGAAAGCACGTAGAACTTGAGCATTAAGGACCTAGAGCTTACATAATATGGCAAAGAACAAAAGTTAAATATAAATCAACGTTAAATGTTGACTATGGTAAGATATTGTTACTAGCATCAATTGAGTGGAAAGAAAGTTGGCATTTCAATGTAGCTATCCTTGAGTCTAATCTTCAACACACCAACTTCGATACCAATTGATCAAATTACTATGATTAACTACGGTAAAGTACTAACGGACCAAAAAATGACCCGAACGACGTCGATATACGCCAAATCTAAATTGTGGTACCAGTAAGTAGACATTTGAAGTACCTAACCGTAGATAATTGTGGTATCACAAAATGTGCTCTTATAGAACCATAACTAGGTCGTTTGTAGTACCTTTTCAAAACGTGCGAGCGGCTTTGAAGTACGCCAAATCTAATTTGTCGTACCATAGCGTACACTTTTGTGGTACCCAGACTTGGATGATTGTGGTACGAAAGTTTGTGCTCTCGCAGTACCATAACTCGGTCGGTTGTAGTACCTTTTCCGTGCTGTGCGAGCGGCTTCGGAGTACGCCAAATCTAATTTATCGTACCATAACGTAGACATTTGTTGTACCTACTAATGGATAATTGCATTACCGTCCCTTACGTTTCTATAGTACCATATTTAGGTACTCTGTAGTACCTTTTCGGTGCCCCTTCGATTGTCCAAAATATGTAGAATCTTGAGGTACCAACACCTAGACTTTTGTAGTATCTAGTTTGGGAATATTGAAATACCATGTTGTATACGTTCGTCGTACCATAAGATATGAACCCGTAGTACCATAACTAGGTCTTTTGTAGTACCACTTCCGTGCCGTGCGAGCAGCTTCGAAGTACACCCAATCCATTTTGTCGACGCTTTGTAGTACCTAAACTTGGTCCATTGAAGTACCATATAATGAGCTCTCGTTGTACCATAAATGCGTCTTTTGTAGTACCTTTCCTGTGCCGTGCGAGCGGCTTCGAAGTAGGCCAAATCTAATTTGTCGTACCATTACGTAGACATTTACAGTACCTAATCGTGGATTATTGTAGTATTATAATTTATGCACCCATAGTATCATAACTAGGTCGTCTGTAGTACCTTTTCCAAAACGTGCGAGCGGCTTCGAAGTACGCCAAATCCAATTTGTCGTACCATTACGTAGACATTTGTTGTACCTACATATGGATAATTGCATTACCGTCCTTACGTATCTATAGTACCATATTTAGGTACTCTGTAGTACCTTTTCGGTGCCCCTTCGATTGTCCAAAATATGTAGAATCTTGAGGTACCAACACCTAGACTTTTGTAGTATCTAGTTCTGTAATATTGAAATACCATGTTGTATACGTTCGTGGTACCATAAATTATGAACACGTAGTACCATAACTAGGTCTTTTGTAGTACCATTTCGTGCCGTGCGAGCAGCTTCGAAGTACACCCAATCCATGTTGTCGTACGATTGTAGTACCTAAACTTGGTCCATTGAAGTACCATAGAATGAGCTCTCGTTGTACCATAAATGCGTCTTTTGTAGTACCTTCTCTGTGCCGTGCGAGCGGCTTCGAAGTACTCCAAATCTAATTTGTCGTACCATTACGTAGACATTTACAGTACCTAATAGTGGATAATTGTAGTATTATAATTTATGCACCCGTAGTACCATAACTAGGTCGTTTGTAGTACCTTTTCCGAAACGTGCGAGCGGCTTCGAAGTACGCCAAATCTAATTTGTCGTACCATTAAGTCGACTTTTGCGGTACCTAACCGTGGATAATTGTGGTATCATAAAATGTGCTACCGTGGTACCATAACTACGTCGTTTGTAGTACCTTTTCCGTGACGTGCCAGCGGCTTCGAAGTACGCCAAATCTAATTTGTAGTACCATTACGTAGATCTTTGTGGTACCTAACCTTGGGTAATTGAGGTATCATAGTGTGTGCTCTCGTAGTACCATAACTCGGTCGGTTGTAGTACCTTTTCCGTGCCGTGCGAGCGGCTTCGAAGTATGCCAAATCTAATTTGTCGTACCGTTACCTAGACATTTGTGGTACCTAACCTTGAATTATTGTGGTATCATAATGTTCGTTATTGTAGTACCATATGTGGGTTGTTTGTAGTATAATACAGTACTTGTATAACAAAAAATTAAAGATATGGCAACGTATCGACTAAGAATGTGTCATAACCTATCGGCAACATATCGACAAAAGAATGTGCCGCAACCAATACAAAAGAATGTGCCATAACCTATCGGCAACATATCGAAAAAAGAATGTGTCATAACCAATTGACAACATATCGACAAAAGAATATGCCATAACCACAAAAAGATGGCATACGACCATATGGACAAAACGACAAAAAAACACAACAAAATACATGCAAAACTATGTACGTATGCTTCTTTACACGTACGACGATTATGCCCATATTTTCCACATATTTTGCACTTGTTTCTATTTCTATCAACTTGTGAAGGGTACCTCCGCATCTTTCGGCGACCGGGCATAACACGGATGTCTGGATCACGAATATATTCTCTATCAACGGCTTGAGCATTCATCTCATTCGTCGGAATAGGGTTGATGACAGTGCGATATGTATCCCTATACTTTTGGGATCGAAATATGGATCACAATAGTCATAAGCAGATAGCCCCATCGAACATATACACGCCACCGCATGCTTACATGGTATCCCATAAACATCCCATTCTTTGCACGAGCAAGAGCTATGTTGTATATCCACGGAGAATGAGCCATCTTGAGCAACAACTTCAAATTTAACGGCGCTAGACTTACTCACTTTCAGTGTACGACTACTCTCTATATTGGCCACGAGTTTCTTCTCTTGTTTCGGGCAAAGATCATCGAAAGGGTCAATCCCTTTTCACGTCTTTCATACATTTGCGTCATTATCTTCACACAAATGTTGTCAACCATTCCTTCACCGGCAACGATCGTGCATCTTTCACCCAACTATTCCAACACTTTGCTAGATTGTTATTAATAACACCCCACCTCTTCCCATCAAACAATGAATTCGCCCAACAATTTGGTTGAGAATTTCTAATAAATTGCTGTGCCAAGGGCATACACTGGATAATGTAGGTGATGTGTTCAGAAAACTTGCTAGCCGTCGTGGCGTATGCTGCTTTTTTGAAAACACTACACCAGTGCTTCTTGTTGAGCAATGGATAATGCCTCAACACCTAAACAAGGATACAAACAAGTCATGAGTGATCATATATGTACAGAAACACACTAAAACATAGAAAATGCACAACTAATCCTGTAGTACCAATAGATACAGTATGACAGTACCTATGTTGCTATCTGCAAAGTACCTATATTTGTTTTTTTGCAGTACCCTCTAACTAAACAGCCTTTATAGTAAATTAACAGCCTTTATAATTACCTCTTTTCTGAAGTTGTCAACTAAATGATGCAAACAATATGCATGTCGGGATCCGGGAATACCAACGAAACAGCACTTACAATACTTGGGTGCCTATCTGAGAAAAAAGTGAATTCTCTCGCTATCGTCGGGTAGTGATCGAACATGCTCCTCAACTTTACAAGAAACCATCCCAATTTTCATCGTTATCGACGCTTACGACGCCCATACGCTATCGTGAACAAATCATCGTTGGCATCCTTTGCCACGACGGTAACCAATACACCCCTTAAACTTTGTCTTGATGTGAGTACCATCGACAAATATGAGTGGCCGACATCCTTGCACAAAACCAACCAGACATGCGCGGAAGCAAATAAATAGCCTCCGAAACTTATTGTCGTTAGGGTATAAATCATACTCCGCCACACTGTCGGGATTGGTTTCCCTAAACGCGCTACAATACCACCGTAATTGATCAAACGTGCCATTCTCTAAGCCATAAACATCACGGATAGCAGCTTCTTTGCCTCTATAAGCCTTTTGGTACCCACTTCTACGCCATAGTCCCTCAAAATATCTTTGACAATGGTATCTGGACGATAAGATGGCTAGTCCGTAACTTATCCTTCATTATGTCCCAATCCAAGGGGAGTCGGCTCGAGGATGATCACGACTCTTAATACTATCTTCTCCGCAAGTGTGCCGCAAGTTGCATCTTCGAATGCCAAATGATCTATCCCTTTTATGAAGTGATGCATATATCCGCCATTGACATGTCTCATCCTTGCAAACACACATGATCATTTGGGAATCATTCTTCTTATACAAAAAGTTACGACGGATGGCAATGGGGTAGTTTTTTAAGATCCGTCTGAAATCATTTGCATCCTCGAAGGTTTGCCCTTCTCCATCAATGCAGTGACGAAATGCATCTATTGAATTCTTTCAATGTTAAATTCCATGGAGTCTTCATTCTCTTCCGCACTACAAGAAAAATCGAAAAATGTCATCAATCATTGGTAGGAAATTAATATACATAGACGTTTAAAATTCACAAAATAAAACAAACCTCTCCACCCGACTGATTTCACCCATTCCATTTCCATCATTACGTTCGACTTTCATATGGATCACAGAAAATTTCAGCCGTTGATAGAGTTGGAACATATTGAACACGTCTCCATTTTCTTTCAAAGTTGCGTAAATACTTTCAAGCGGAACCTGAAACTTTATCCAGTCATCTCGTGAATCGATCTCCGGCCATCTTCTTTGGAGGATTACGTATAAATCTATTAGACACGTCGTTTCACTGATCATCAATAAATACGTGCTCTTCTTATATTTGCACAACATGAGTCCACCAAAGACATTTGTAGACAACATAGCTTCATATAATCGGACCTGTTAAATTTGAACAGCAAATGATACTCACCTTCACTGAGTACGGTAATTCAACACGCTTTGGTACTGCATATAAGACATTGCTTCAACCAACAAATTAGCCAAAATTAAACCAATCGCTCACCTTCCTCGACACCCACAGTATGGTAATGGTAGAAAATGGAGGATAAAATCCAATTATTTACAGCTCGACCCCAATACTCGACAGCCACAGCTCGACAACAAAGTGGGAAAAAACCCTATTTCACTGCCACAAACGTTAAGTGAGCACTTCAACGGAGGGTTCTTGAGCTCAACTTCGTTCGATCGAGCTCAAATCGCTCGAGTGAAACTCGACGAGTAACTCTCGGTGGAAAAAAAACATAAAACTTATCTCAACTTACCTGGACCGAGAAACCCAGTGTGATTGGATAGGAGGAGCTTTCCGGCGAGGAGCTGAAGACGAAGGGGAGAAAAATATGGGTGACGAGGTCTGGGAACGGTGGCGCGCGGTGTCTTCGATAATATGGGAGAAGAAAAGATTTAAAAAATAATAAATGAGGGGTAAAATCGTCTATTAAATTAAATGGGTAGTGATGTGATGCAATGTTTTCATGTATGGAGTTTAGTAATAAAATAAACTGAAATGGGGAGTTACTTGATAACAAACGGGGATTTACTTGAGGTTACCCCAACATAATATACATAAAATAATATTAACCTTCAAGTACACATGGCAATCAATTAATGTTGATGAGTATGATCATATCACATTTCTTATTCGAAAGGAATGCTCTGTTTGATAACGTGGCTATCTACAAGTCATTAGAAAAAACCTCAATTCTATAACTATTATAAAAGAGCGAAATCCACCGTTTCGTTGCCAGTTTCCAGCGGGTAATCGGTCACCTTATTTACACGTGTAAAACCCATTAGTGTAACACGTAGTCAACGCTCACAATTTGCAACGGAAACTCAAATGCGGCTATGGCTCAAAGGAACTCCATGCCGCTAATTGCTCTGCCTCCGCCTCAACCTATAGAAATCATCTCGCCGTCGACGTCGCAGTCGTCCTCTCATACGTCACCTCAAAATCACAGGTGAACATGTGGTGAAGATAGGTTAATAGGAGGCGTCAAAGGTGTTCGATGAAATGCTCAACAGAAAATTGGTCACCACTTTACCGGCTGACGCTGATTACATGATCGACATCTTCACGACACTCTTCTTTTAAGCTATCTTAGTACCTCTTCATCTTAGTTTTTCTTCTTTTCGATGGAAACAATTTCTTAATTTGTGACTTCTTTCTAGTCCCCAGCGCCATTTCCATGTCGCATCGAGCAAACGTAGTGCAAGATAGTATACATCAGTCCGATCTGTTTTTTTGTAAGCATCGATGTT